>JAKOOJ010000015.1:0-20000 GCA_022577455.1 Arizona elegans
TTTCTATTTCTATTTCTATTTCTATTTCTATTTCTATTTCTATTTCTATTTCTATTCTATTTCTATTTCTATTTCTATTTCTATTTCTATTTCTATTTCTATTTCTATTTCTATTCTTCTTCTTTTCTTTTCTCTCCTCTCCTCTCCTCTCCTCTTCTTGGATGAGAAGCCAAATGTTTTCAAAGAAGAAAAAAATAACCCAAGAAAGTCCAGTTGCCTTTTGGGGGAAAAAGAAACATCTTTGGGACAACCTTTACCTGGATAATTGAGAACCTCCATATACAATCACCAAAGTAAGGGGGCTTGAGCAGGGGGCTGGATTACGGTTAGGGTTGGGGTTAGAGTAGTGGGGCTGGATTAGAAGACCTCCAAGGTCCCTTCCCATTCTATTCTGATTGATTCTTGGTTGATTCTGATTGGTTCTTGGCACCCTCCGTGCTTCGTACTGGCTATTTTCCTTCTTTTGAACTCCTCGGGAATAACTTATTGTCCAGGATTACGAACATGAGTAATTTAGTGGTTATGCTCTGAAGCCTTCAACTATTTCCTACCGAAAGAAAACCTCCAGGATTTCTATAAGGAATCCAGAAATAAATCCATTCTGAGTTCATCCGACTGGCCAAATCAGAAGTCAAGAACAGCGTAGAGATATTTTTAGGTCGGCTGGGAGGGATAACGGGGGTTGGAGGGTGTTTCCCCAGGTAGGTTTTCATTCTGGAGCTGATCTGAACCTAGAAACGAAGCATCTCAAAGAACGCTCTGTTCTTCTGTGGAGTTTTGCATGAGCAAGTAAGGAAAGTAATTCTGAATTTTAGAAGATGTTGGAGACCACAAAACATCTTAAAACATCACAAAGAGCTTTGGTGGCGCAGCAGACTAAAGTGCTGTTAAGTAACACCAGCTGCCTGCAACTACTGCAAGTTCAAATCTCACCAGGCTCAAGGTTGACTTAGTCTTCCATCCTTTCGAGGTAGGTAAAATGAGGACCCGGATTGTGGGGGCAATAAGCTGACTTTGTAAAAATAGAACACCGCTTTGGGGGGGGGGGGCAAAACCCTACTAAGCAGGTATATACAAAAGTATGAAGGCTATTGCTTAACGCATTGTAAGCTGCCCTGAGTCTCCGAAAAGGGCGGCATATAAATCGAACCAATAAATAAATAAATTAATTAAAGAAGCTTTTGGACTTTCTACTCTGCTTCCATTGCTGCAGATGTGATTGGCTTTTAGGCCGAGATTTACGGACAGAAATTCACTTGGATGGTAGTCTAGTGAAGAGAAGGACCAGGGGAGACAGGATAGCATCTTCCAATATTTGAGGGGCTGCCACAGAGAGGAGGGAGAGGTCAAGCTATTTTCCAAAGCCCCTGAAGGCCAGACAAGGAATAATGGATGAAAACTAACCAAGAAGAGATTCAACTTAGAAATAAAGAGGAATTTCCTGACGGTGAGAACCATCAACTCATGGAACAGAAGTTGCCTTTGGAAGTTGTGGGAGCTTCATCACTGGAAGCTTTCAAGAAGAAACTGGACTGCCATCTGTCAGAAATGGTGTAGGGTCTTTTGTTTGGGTGGGGGGGTTGGACTAGATGACCCACAAGGTCCCTTCCAACTCTGTTAATCTGTGAATGTTCTGGAGCTACCTGTCCCTCTAAAGACAGACGCTAGGATGAAAAAAAAATTTTTTTACTGCTCCCAACCTCATTTCATATACCCTGTTTGTAAACACCAAACCGCTGGAAGCTTTAAATAGGTGTCGTCCTTCCAGCTGGTTTAGGAACTGGTTGGGAGCATACAGCGTGCATCGATTGAACCCGATACCTCGGCTGATTATTGGCTGACCAAAATTGTCGATCGATTTTTCTTTTCTTTTCTTTTTTTTTTTTCCCTGGGTGGTGTTCAGAGGGTGTGATGAGGTTGTGCCCAGGTGACTCACGGGGTGTCATCCTCACCAAGATCTTCCCTGGGGAACCCATCCTAATTGATATGACATTGTATGAATGTCAGATCAAGAGCTGTCAAAGTTGCAATTGTTGTTGTTGTTGTTGTTAACAAGTTTATTTGTATATTTTCCACATTACATACATCAGTCTTTAGTGAACAGTGTATCATCTGGATCATTACTTTTCCCTCTCCTAATTTCTACCTCTAATATCCAACCATTTGTAAAGCAAGTTCGAAAATACTCTGTGTCCTTCTTTTTCTTGTAATTTTAGGGTCGGTTTATCCATTTCTGCACAATCTTATTTTTTTTTAAAAAAATTATAGCTTCGTCTGTAGATGTTTCCTTATTTTTCCAGTACTGTGCATATACAATTCTTGCTGCTGTCAAAACATGTCATATTAAATATAGATTCCCTTTATCATACCTTTCCGGTATTATGCCTAACAAAAAAAATATTTCCATTTTATAATCTATATGCTTCAATTTTGAAGGCACCATAAGTGGGGGAAGAAGGGAATTCTGGAGGGAGTTGTAAAAGGAGAAGATGGTTTGGGTAGGCCCGCCAAAAGTACAGGCAGTCCTCAGCATACGACCACAAGAGAGCCCAACATTTCTGCTGCTAAGTGAAATGTTTGCTAAGTGAATTTTGTCCCATTTTACGACCATTCCTTCTACGGTCGTTAAGTGAATCTGGCTTCCCCGTTGACTTGGCCTGTCAGAAGGTCGCAAAAGGGGATCAAGAACACGGCAACTGTCGTAAATGTGAGTCGACTGCCACGCCTCTCAATTTTGATCATGTGACCAGGGAGATGCTGCAATGGTCATAAAGTATGAAAAATAGTCAGAAGTCCCTTTTTTTTTAGTGACGTCGTAACTTCAGTTTACTAAATGAACTGTTGTAAGTCCAGGACTATCTGTAATGCCTTTTGCTTGAGCGAAGCCTGGCTAGGAATTTTTGGCTGAGAATTTGTGGTCAGCCAGCAGGTCACTTTCGCTGTTTATAAGAAAATTGTGTTTTGGAAGGATTTTTGGCAAACGTACAGAGGTAGTATTTAGCCGGTTCAGACCGGTTCGGGCGAACTGGTAGTGGCGACCTGCAGGGGTGCAATCCCGTCCTATATCACTGTGCTTTTGACACCACATGCATGCACGGACGGCGCATGCGAGCGAGTGAATTGCCGTGTTGTTTGACATCGCATGCACGTGTGAGTGAATTTATTAATTAATTTATTTATTTAGTCCAATTTATATGCCGCCTTTCTCCGGAGACTCAGGGTGGCTTTTGTGATGCCGCAAACAATGCGCGGACACCTACACTCACATTTCCGGTGCTGGGCGAACCGGTTGCTACAGTATGTCAATCCCATTTCTGCAAACGTACTTCGTGTTCGCTCGAACCACGAGATGGGCAGGGTATCCCTTTAATCAATCAATAAACTTTATCTGAATATATGACAGGGTCTTTAAACTGTGCCTCTGCTAAGAAGGGAGCGTAATATTAATTACGAGGGTGTCAGGGTTTCGGTGTCGTCTCAAATAAATTGCATTTCCAAACAAATAGTCTTTGATGAAATCTTTCATTTATTAAGCACGACAATCTGTCCCCTGATTATGTCGTAGCCAACACTGACTTCCTGACCCCAAACCTTCCCTTTCCGTTCCCCAATTCTCTGCGTCTCATTGGCCATCTTCCAAATCACTCTCCCCATATCTACTACTTCAGCTCCCAGGAATGTCCCCCCCTCTCATCTCATTTCCTAGGGGATATTATCTTCAGGGAAAGTAAGTAGGTGAAAAGTCAAGCGTCCTCTTGCCAGCTGCCCCCTCTTCTCCTCCTTATGTCAGCACTGGAACAAATGTAGTTTGGAGTGCTGACAGAGAGCTTATTTTGGCCTGCGAAGGGAGAGCAGCTTTGAAATGTCAGAAATCTACCTATTTTTGTGTGTGTGTTTTAAACCTAAAAATAGGTAGTCCTTATATACCTGGAGTAGCTGGTCTTAAGCAATGAGATTATTTTTTCACCCAGTCTTGGGGTTTATGATAGAGTTCACCCTAATTGTCGGAATGTTAATTGCTTTGATGAATTTAAAACCAGCTAAGTCTGGATGAATTTGCATATGGAAACATCAGTTCTAGTGCCAACCACAACTTCCTTCCCACAACATACACACACAGACACACAGACACAAAAATTGTTTCTAGGTGATGCATAAATGTTGCACAGAGGATATTCTTTTAGGAGCAACATTCTATCCCGTGTACAACAGAAAATAAAGTTGCCAGGGCCTCTTGATATGGGAAGAAATAACCAAATTGTAATATAAAAACTGTTGACTAGGATGTTTTTTTACATACATTTTTTCCTACTGTGTTTCCCTGAAAATAAGACCGGGTTTTATATTATGTTTGCTCCAAAAGATGCATTAGGGCTTATTTTCTGGTTAAGTCTTATTTTCGGAGAAATACGGTACTCAACGCATCCGTCTGGATAACAATCTCATCTGGGGGTCCTTATCAATCTTATTTCGGGGGGTAGGGCTTATATTAAGAACATCCTAACAATCCTGTTAGGGCTTATTTTCCGGTTGGGTCTTATTTTCGGGGAAACACGGTAACAATTTAGTTTAAAATCATTATTCTCTTCTCTCTACTGCCTAGGTAATATATATATATATATAGCTGATGAAGGGAGGAGAACTTGTGGCTCAGAAGTTAATACAACTGCCTAACATGCAGGCAGCCCAAGTTTGAATCCAAGTAAGGGTATGGCTAGCTGATGAGAGCTAAATAGCTTGAAATAGATCTATACTAGTCTCCCTTTATTTCTTTATCAGCGAAATATAAATTTGGTATGCCAGTGAATCGACTAAGTATAACCTTGTAATGTTTACTCGGAGGGTAAGAAGCCCAGTAGAATCTATTCAGAGTGAATCACACCTGAACTTAGTTGGACTTAATCTAAGCAGGTAGATCTACCTTTGGTGGAAAAATTGATTTAGATTTCAGCTTTAGAGTATTTGGTATCTAAGCTCTAATAAGAAAATCAGTGTAAACCAGTTTCAGACAAAGCTACAGGGAAGGGGAAAAAAATAATTTTTATAAAAAAAAATGTGTTATACAAGGAAAATGCTCCCCCCACCCCCGCCCCAGAAAGGTTGTGAAACTGTTTTTGGTAATCTCCACGGACGGATTGGGTTTTGAAAATCCATAGCGTTATAATGAATACTTATTCTTCATCGATAAGTCATCATTTGCACCATCAGCATACAGTATATTGCACTGTGCCAGATAGACCAATAGATTACAGAGAAGATGATAAGGTAAAGGTAAAGGTTCCCCTTGCACATATGTGCTAGTCGTTCCCGACTCTAGGGGGCGGTGCTCATCTCCGTTTCAAAGCCGAAGAGCCAGCACTGTCCGAAGACGTCTCCGTGGTCATGTGGCCGGCATGACTCAATGCCAAAGGCGCACGGAATGCTGTTCCCTTCCCACCAAAGGTGGTCCCTATTTTTCTACTTGCATTTTTTACCTGCTTTCGAACTGCTAGGTTGGCAGAAGCTGGGACAAGTCATGGGAGCTCACGCCGTTACGTGGCACTAGGGATTCGAACCACTGAACTGCCAACCTTTCGATCGACAAGCTCAGCGTCTTAGCCACTGAGCCATCGCATCCTCTACTAGGCAGTGCTGAATTCTAACCAGGTTGGATAACTTCAATAAAATAAAACTCACTCCAGTGATGGGTTTCACTTACTTTTGCTACCGGTTCGCTCGCATGTGCAGAGTGTATTTGATGATGTCCGGGCAGAGCCTCCTACCGTCACTACTACTGATTCGTCCGAACCGTCACTACTACTGATTCGTGCAAACCAGTAGCAACCCACTACTGCTTCACTCCCTTCCATCACTGGTGATGATACCTAGTTAGGGTAATGAAAACCAAATTCAGAGAGCACCAAGGACCCCCATAGTCCTCCTCCTCCTCCTCCTCCCCCCCCCTCCTCCTCTCCATAAACCTCACTCCTTCCATCACTGAGGACGATACCTAGTTAGGGTCATGAAAATCTGCAAGAAAACAAGTAAGCTCAGAAAGCACCAAGGACCCCACAGTCATCTTCCTCCTCCTCCTCCTCCTCCTCCTCCTCCTCCTCCTTCTCCTCCCATTCTCCTTCTCTTCCATTCAACAAACCCCACTCCCTTCTATCACTGATGATGTTACCTAGGTGGGTAATGAAAAGTCTGCGGGAAAACAAGCAAGCTCAGAGAGCACCAAGGACCCCTCATTTCAACCCTGAGCTGCAAGTATTCTCCTTTATTGGTATCAATCTATTTAATACCATATATTTGTCCAAGTGGCCCTTTGCGTCCAAAATAAAATGAATGGACACGTTTGAATTTTACAATTTAGGACGGGCGAGGGATTTTCAACCCTACTTGAGGCTCTGTGGCCTTTTCCTAACCATTTTCAAGACTTTTTTGGGGGGAGGTGCCTCCAATTCTATACTGAAGGTGGTTTAGGTTAGGATTACACTTTTCCTCTTTTAAGCTCATAATTATTTAATGTGCCTTACGGATGCATGGTGAAGCAACAGTTGTAAAACTCAGTTTCTCATTAGAGAGACGTGATTGTCAACAAACCCAAGGTTTTATAGCAGAGTCTTAAAGGCACAGAACAATGCTTAGTGTCCTTGTGTGTGTGTGTGTGTGTGTGTGCGTGTGCGTTGAAAATTTGGAAATCTATTCTCAGTTCAATGAAACAAGATTCTCCGGTCACCACGATATAAAAAAAGATGTTGAGACTCAAGGAAAAGTGCACAGAAGGCCAACAAGGATGATTAGGGGACTGGAGTCTAAAATTTATGAATAACGGTTGCAGGAATTGGTATATTTAAGACACTGAGCTTGTCGATCGAAAGGTCGGCAGTTCAATGTTTGAATCCCTAGTGCCGCGTAACGGGGTGAGCTCCCGTTCCTTGTCCCAGCTTCTGCCAACCTAGCAGTTTGAAAGCACATAAAAAATGCAAGTAGAAAAATAGGGACCACCTTTGGTGGGAAGGGAACAGTGTTCCGTGCGCCTTTGGCGTTGAGTCATGCCGGCCACATGACCACGGAGACGTCTTCGGACAGTGCTGGCTCTTTGGCTTTGAAACGGAGATGAGCACCGCCCCCTAGAGTCAGGAACAATTAACACATATGTGCGAAGGGAACCTTTACCTTTACCTTATCATCTTCTCTGTAAGAACTCAAAGTTTGCCCTATTTTCTCAAATTCTTCCGAAATGACAACATCTCAACCCGGATCAGCGTTTTCCCAACCGTAACCGTTTGAAGATGTTTGCACTTCAAGAATTTCCCAGCCGGAGTGGGAAATACGTAGCACTGCATGCCCACAGGTTCTCTTTGATGTAGCGTGCACCTAGCCAATTGCATTTTCTTTCTTTTTTTTTTTAATGTGATGGATGATGGGTGACTCTCTTTTGCATGTAATTCTGCGCAGGGATGACTCCACTCTGTTTAATCCTATTAGGCTTGAAGGAATGAAGTATGCCCCGACTTGCTTTTTCCTTGTGGCAGAAAAGCTATGCGCCGTTCCTGCCTCAGTGAGAACTAGGACATTGTTCTTCCACCTAGTTAAATCCAACAGATCAGAGCCTGAGAATCTGTGGCTGTCTGTAAATTGCTAGATAAACTTCTGGGAGATTTCCTCTAGTGATTGATAAATAGCTACAGGTAATCCTTGATTTAGGACCACAATTGCCGTTGTTGAACAAGTGAATCTGCCTGACTTTATTTGCAGCCGACCAGGTTGAACTGGAAGGAGGAGTCAAATGCGTCATCAGTCACGTGTCATCACCCTGCGCGCCTGCAAGAGATTTAAGTCCAGCCCACCTTGAATTTCTTTCTTATCCCCCGCTCATTTCCCTTGACTGTTAGTTGGCCAGATTCTTGTGGAAAGCTTAAGCGTACGGTAAATCTTTATGCTCATTTGAACCGCTGGAATCTCCTGATTGACAGCTGTTAAGCGAATTGCTGCAGTTGTTAAGTAAAACACGGGCATTAAGCAAACCCAGGTTCTCCCATTGACTTTGATGGTCAAAAAAAAAAAAAGGTCGCATAGGGCGGTCATATGACCCCGCGATATTGCAACTGTTGTAAATACACACCATTTGTAAAACAGCTCCCTCCCTCCCTCCCTGTCTTTCCTTCCTTCCTCCCTCCTTCCCTCCTTCCCTCCCTCCCTCCTTCCTTCCTTCCTTCCTTTCCCTCCCTCCCTCCTTCCTTTCTTTCTCTCTCTCCCTTCCTGCCTGCCTTCCTTCCTTCTCTCCCCTCCCTCCCTGTCCTTCCTTCCTCCCTCCCTTCCTTTCTTTCTTCCTTCCTTCTTTCCTCCCTCCCTCCCTCCTTTCTCCCTCCCTCCCTCCCTCTTTCTTTCTTTCTTTCTTTCTTTCTTTCTTTCTTTCTTTCTTTCTTTCTTTCTTTCTTTCTTTCTTTCCTTTCTTTCTTTCTTTCTTTCTTTCTTTCTTTCTTTCTTTCTTTCTTGTTTTATCATGCCTCTGTATGTGATGTGTTACCCGATTGGGAGATGAAGAAGCGTTACTCACTCCACCTCTAGCCCAGATAATTTCCTGGAAGACAAGAACAAAGAGTCAGCCCGCCAAAGATGTAAGGCACCGAAGTCTTAAGTAAGGAGAGTTCTCGACTGAGGGATATTTAGGAACGGCATATACCGAATCTCCGACGCCTCCTCTTTTTGCTAGAAAAGGAAAACAACTTGAAAATGGGTAGCCTGCAGCCCAGATCTGCGGCTTTGATAAAGCAGGCCTTTGCTGAGAATTTGGAATACTTAGGAAGAGCTGTGCTGAAAGAGAACGCTCTACAAGGAACCTCTCCTCCAGAAAGTTACTGGGTGAACTTGACTGAACAGAATAACAGAGGAGATGGAAGGGACTTTGGAGGTCTTCTAGTCCAACCCCCTGCTCAAGCAGGAAGTCCTGCACCACTTTAGGCAAATGGTTGTCCAATCTCTTCCTAAAAACTTCCAGTGTTGGAGCATTCACAACTTCTGGAGGCAAGTTGTTCCACTGGTAGATTGGTCTTACCGTTAGGAAATTCCTCCTTTATTCCTCCTAGATTGCTTCTCTCCTTGAAGAGTTTCCAACCTATTCTCCAAAGCACCAGAAGCAGAGATGGGTTTCAGCAGGTTCTGACCAGTTCTGGAGAACCGGGTAGCGGAAATTTTGAGAGAACCGGTACTAAAATTTCTGACTGGCCCCACCCCCATCTATTCTCTGCCTCCTCCCAAGTCCCAGCTGATTGGGAGGAAATGGTGATTTTGCAGTAACCTTCCCCTGGATTGGGGAGGGAATGGAGATTTTGCAGTATCTTTCCCCTGCCATGCCCACCAAGCCGCGCCCACCAAGCTACACCCACAGAACCGGTAGTAATAAAATTTGAAACCCACCACTGACCAGAAGGCAAGAGAAGAAACAACAGATGGAAACTCATCAAGGAGAGAAGCAGCCTGGAACAAAGTGGGGACATTCAAATTTTTTTCCCTACCGGGTCTGTGGGCATGGCTTGGTGGGTTTTTTCCCCCCTGTGACTGAGTGGGTGTGGCCAACTCAATGTCACTCATGCCCAGTCAGTCACATGACCCCATCCCCAAGCCACGCCCCAAAGAACCCGGTAGGCTCATAGGGCGAGGATAACCAGGGGTGATTTTTAGCGGTTCGGTGAACTGATTCAAATCGTCCCTACCGGTTCGCCCGAATCTGTCTGAACTGGTCGAATTTCACCCCTGCTCTGATCCATCAGGAAGAAAAGGTCCATTCCTGGATTAGAAGACATCTCGTCCCTGAGCTTCATAAGGACTACCGTTTAAATGCTACCCTTCTGAAATTGTTCCACGCATTACCAAACTCTGAATGATTCAAACTCAACAGGTAACGCAGGTGTTACCTGTTCTACCGCTGCCAACTTGGAAAGGAAGAAGGAACTGTTTACTGCAATGATACATGGATCGGCATTCTTGTTTCCATCATTGGGTGGTTTTTTTTTTTGTTTTTTTTTTAATTTGGTGTGCCATTTGGAACATGTTTGCATGGGAAAGTATTGCGTTCACGAGCAATAATATCGAAAGTGAAGATAGGACTGTCTTGTCAGGAGCGAACTGGACTGAACAACTATTGTGGTGACCACAATCTGGTTTATTTATTTTATTTTATTTATTTTCAATTTATATACCGCCCTTCTCCCTGAGGACTCAGGGCGGTGCACAGCCAGAATTAAAAACATGAAATACAAATATTAAAAACAATTAAAATCTATATAAATTTGGCCCAAAATTTATGGTTGAAGCATGGTCTGATAAATTGTATGGTTTACGCAGGGGTGAAATCCAGCAGGTTCTGACAGGTTCTGGAGAACCGGTAGCGGAAATTTTGAGCAGTTTGGAGAACCGGCAAACATCAACTCTGGCTGGCCCTAGAGTGGGGAGGGAATGGAGATTTTGCAGTATCCTATCCCTGCCATGCCCACCAAGCCACAGAACGCCCACCAAGCCACACCCACAGAACCGGTAGTAAAAAAAAATGGATTTCATCACTGGGTTTACGGTTCCTCAAGCTGGACACGATCCAATCATACAGACTTCAGAATTGCTGAGAAAATAGGGAGAATGACATCCCTCCGTCGTGAGGGTGCCGCCCTCCCCAATTGGGGAAGGCTAACCGATGAATCACAAGTTGGATTTTTTTTTTTTAATTTGATTTATATGCCGCCCTTCTCCGGAGACTCAGGGCAGCTTACAATGTGCTCAGCAATAGCCTTCATCCTTTTGTATATTTATACAAAGTCAGCTTATTGCCCCCACAACTGGGTCCTCAATTTACCTACCTTAGAAAGGATGGAAGGCCGAGTCAACCTTGAGCCTGGCAAGATTCGAACCTGCAGTAATTTCAGGCAGGTGGTCTTAATAACCAGCTTAATAACAGGGCGCCTTAGACCACTGTACTACCAAGGCACTTTCTCCTGGCAATTAAGATTGCTGGGAGAAATAGCAAGAACCTCGGATATTGCAGATGATAACACTCTAATGGTAGAAAGTGAAGAGGAACTAAAGAGCCTCTTGATGCGGGTGAAGAAGGAGAGTGCAAACGTTGGCTTGAAACTCAACATTAAGAAAACTAAGATCATGGCATCCAGTCCTCTCAATCCCTGGCAAATTGATGGGGAAGAAATGGAGGTAGTGACAGATTTTATTTTCCTGGGCTCCAAGATCACTGCAGATGGGGACTGCAGCCAAGAAATGAAAAGACGCTTGCTCCTGGGGAGGAAAGCTATGGCAAACCTAGACAGCGTACTAAAAAGCAGAGACATCACCCTGCCAACAAAAGTGTGTATAGTCAAGGCTATGGTTTTCCCAGTTGCAATGGATGGCTGTGCAAGTTGGACCATAAGTAAGGCTGAGCACCAAAGAATGGAGGCCTTTGACCTCTGGTGCTGGAGAAGACTCCTGCGAGTCCCTTGGACCGCAAGGAGATCCAACCGGTCAGTCCTAGAGGAGATCAACCCTGACTGCTCTCTAGAAGGCCAGATCCTGGAGATGAAACAAATCCTTTGGCTGCCTAAGGAGAAGGAAGGACTCACTGGAGAAGAGCCTAATGCTGGGAACGATTGAGGGCAAAAGAAGAAGGGAACGGCAGAGAACGAAGTGGCTGGATGGAGTCACTGAAGCAGTCGGCGTGAACCTAAATGGACTCCGGGAGATGGAAGAAGACAGGAAGGCCTGGAGGAACGTTGTCCAGGGGGTCACGGATACAACTTCGCAACTAACAACAACAAACTGAGACAGTTGATAACTAGACTGATGTGTTTGAGAAATGATGTTTTTGAAGAAGCGGCTGCGAACGTTTATTCTGGAACCACGGATGTTTTGAGAAGCAGAAGTAAATGAGACGTTGACTCAGCGACTATAATTTAACTCAGATGAAGACCATGTAGTATGTTGTTGTTGTTGTTGTTTTTAAAAAAATAATAATATTTGGCGGTTTAGATCCCAGTCAGTGTGTGAGCAAAGGACAAGGAACTCTGGGAGTTGTAGTACAGGGCACCTGGAGTGTTCCTGGCTGTCTACCCTCCGATGTAATTAAACTCCATTTTTGGCACTGAAGCTGTTTAGTATATTTGCGCAACCTGTATTTAGAACACACAGATGATATTGAGATGAAGCTATCCTGTTACGTTATTTAAATTTTAATGCCAAACGCCTGATATTATCACACAGGGAAGAAGTTAATATGTAAATAGCTTGCCTGTTAAAACACCCGGAGTCATATTCCACCGCAAAAGAGAATGGTTAAATTTGATTTATGACTCTATAAGGAAGAAACAAGGCGAAGATAGATAATTGCTCTCTCCCCTTTGATGTCCAAGGTGACATATCTTCGTGCTTTGAAGTCAGCTACCTTGTCAATCAAAGCATCCAACTTGGTGTATTTAGGTGGTGTACCATGTTTTGCTCCTCTGAAAAGATTTTTTTTTAAATTAGATTTATATGCCGCCCTTCTCCGGAGACTCAGGGCGGCTTACAATGCGTTAAGCAATAGCCTTCATACTTTTGTATATTTATACAAAGTCAGCTTATTGCCCCACAAACTGGGTCCTCAATTTACCTAACTTAGAAAGGATGGAAGGCAGAGTCAACCTTGAGCCTGGGGAGATTCGAACTTGCAATAATTGCAGACAGCTGAATGTTAATAACAGGCTTTTAGTCTGTTGAGCTAAACCTATAAGTTTAAGTGTTACTAAACTTATAAGTTTAGTAAAACTAACTTCCCATCTTTCTCTACTCTGCCTAATGTCAACTGAGCAGTTTAAAGAAGCCACATCAATGTTATAAACTAACCGCATTAACCAGAGTTTATCAGATTGGGTAACATGACAACCCGTGATTATCTTTAAAAAAAAAAAACAATGGCAAAATGTTCTACACAACGCCCATCTATGGAACAAGTGGGAGGAGAGTAGCTTGCTCACTGTTGTTAATGGTACTCCTACATTCAGGAAGTTGTTACCTCCTTCCATCAAGACCATAATTGTGTTTACATATTGTGCTAAGGCAAGTCTGGGCTGCTTTTCTTGACCTGAAAGCATCATTAGATGTTGGACAACACAAGATTTCATCCTAACTGGAGGGGATTAGGTCTTATTTTTGTACCTCCTGGGACCAGCTATCTCCAGTTGAATCCTCCCCTTCGTCCAGATCCAACAAGGATCCAAACAAAAGACCCTACACCATTTCTGACAGCTGGCAGTCCAGTCCCTTCTTGAAAGCGTCCAACGATGAAGCTCTCACAACTTCTGAAGGCAGCTTCTGTTCCATCGGTTGATGGTTCTCACCGTCAGGAAATTTCTCCTTATTTCCAGTTTGAATCTCTCCTTGATCAGTTTCCATCCATTACTCCTTGTCTGGCCTTCAAGGTGCTTTGGAGAATAGGTTGACCCCCGTCTTCATTGACCTATTGAGCAAGTGCTACATCAGGTCTCCTCTAACCATCTGAGATATTACAGAATCTGGGATTCTTTAGTGAAAGGTCACATGCATTTTTAACTTCTGCTTCTGGCGTTGTGTGGGGCCTTCGTTGTCTACCAACTCATTGGTTTTGACAGTGCGATATTGCTGAATAAATTAACTCTTTCCGCGCAGACGCGAACGGAGAGATTTGCTGCAGTCAAGGCAGAATCACTTGAGTGGTGGGATATATCTTTGGACAATTGAATGCTCTGGACAAATGAATTCCTGCATCTCCGGATTTGATCTAATTTAAAATACCTGATGCGGTTTTGAACATCTTTCCAGACTGATAACCTGGAGATCTGCTTAAATTTTAGTGGACCTGCAGAACTTCTAGCTCTCCTTGAAAAACAAGTTCTTTTCTCCTGTTGTAGTCATGGAGCATGGCAACTTGTACATTGTCATTGTGATGAAAAGTGGCAGAAGGGAATTAAAGAAACAAACAAACAAACAGAGAATGACAGAACCTTTTGAGTTCTCTCTGTGCTGAGTCATATTATTTTCTTAGTCGACCTGTCTTATTGCCCAGCCAAGCAAACGAGCTGCAGCAATTAAGGTATATATATACTTTAAATTAAACATATGGAAGCCTAAGGTATTTGTTATGTGGCATTTATAACAATCACAAGCCGTATAATGTGTGGTCAGGAACATCCTTAAGTGCTAAAAGGTTAATTCAGGTCAATTTAGCAGACGTTTTGAGAGGCTGCTCTGTATTTTGAAATAAAGGTGTTCCTTTGATTTGATACATGTAAGTTTTTATTATTTGGAGATTTTTGTTCTTTTGAAAAAAAAGGTCTATTGCCAAATTGGATTGTAGCAATTTAGACCTAAATGCATAGAATAGAATATGGTACCTTACTTGGAGCACTATGTACAGGTATGGTAGTCCTTGATTTATGACCAAAATTAGGACAAGAATAGACTAGATTAAGAGAGTTGGAAGGGACCTTGGAGGTCTTCTAGTCCACCCCTCTGCTCAAGCAGGAAACCCTACACTATTTGAGACAAAGGGGTTGTCCAGTCTCTTCTTAAAAACCTCCAGTGATGGAGCAGCCACAACTTCTAGTGGCAAGCTGTTCCACTGGTGAATTGTCCTCACCGTTAGGAAGTTTCTCCTTAATTCCAGATTGCTTCTCTCCTTGATTAGTTTCCGTCCATTGTTTCTTGTCCTTCCCTCAGATGCTTTGGAGAACAGGTTGACCCCCTCTTCTTTGGGGCAGCCCCTCACATATTGGAAGACTGCTATCATGTCACTCCTAGTCCTTCTATTCATTAAGCTAGATGAACCCAATTCCTGCAAACATTTTTCATAGGTTTTAACCTCCAGGCCCCTAATCATCCTTGTTGCTCTTCTCTGCACTCGTTCCAGAATTTCAACATCTGTTTTTTTTTTAATATTGTGGCAAACAAAACTGGAGGCAGGATTCCAAGTGAGGTCTTAAAGGTAAAGATAAAGGTTCCCCTTGCACATATGTGCTAGTCGTTCCTGACTCTAGGGAGTGGTGCTGATCTCCGTTTCAAAGCCGAAGAGCCAGCGCTGTCCGAAGACGTCTCCGTGGTCCTGTGGCCGGCATGACTCAACGCCAAAGGCGCACGGAACGCTGTTACCTTCCCACCAAAGGCGGTCCCTATTTTTTTCTACTTGCATTTTGTACGTGCTTTCATACTGCTAGGTTGGCAGAAGCTGGGACAAGTCATGGGAGCTCACCCCGTTACGCGGCACTGGGGATTTGAACCGCTGAACTGCCAACCTTTTGATCGACAAGCTCAGCATCTTAGCCACTGAGCCACTACGTCCCTTAGTGAGGTCTTACCAAGGCCTTATAAGGCGCTACTTCGTAGGATCTTAATTCTATCCTTTTGTTCATGCAACTTTGTTTTACTTCTATTATTTTACTTCTAAAACATGGCTAAAAATTTCGACCAGCCCCTAAAAAAGGAAGAAAAGAAAAGAAGAAGAAAAAAAAAAAAAAACAATGGCTAAAGAGGAAGAAAGACTGGCTGGTTCTTGCTTTAGATATAATCCCTGATTGTTTCTCTCTCTACCCTTGTTTCAAATGAAGGGAGATGCAGAAGGAGGTTTAGCTCTGGGCTAGGAGTGTTTCTGCTAGCTTTTTTTTTTTTTTTCCGAAGACAATCGTGTTACGTAACCCACGCGGCGGAGACGAAAATTATTTTGTTCCCTGTTATTTTCACTCGCTGTGTTTCCCACGTGCCTCGTTCCTGGTCGACTGGCAAAAGAGCATCCCGCAGTCCACATGTGAATCAGAAAGAGAGCGGATCATAGTTTCATCTTCTGGGGTCTTTGACACCGTTTCTTCTAATCTGGATTTATTTTGGAAAGGCATCCAGGTAGAATAATCTCTTCTGGACGAGATGATACGCCAGCATCTCACTTGAATTCGCCGTTGGGAAAAAAAAAGGCGATCCGTCAGGATGGCGTGGAAGGAATTTATATAATTTCAACAGCTGATTTTCTTTCTCTCTTTCATTTGTATTTTTTTTTTCCTTTTAAATTAAGCACTGGATATAATTTAGCCCTATTTTAAGGTGCCTCCCTCCCTCCCTCCCTCCCTTTCTTTTTCTTTCTTCCTTTCTTTCTTTCTTTCTTCCTTCCTTCCTTCCTTCCTTCCTTCCCTTCCCTTCCTTTCTTCCCTCCCTCCCTCCTTTATTCCTTCCTCCCTATTCTTTTCTTCCTTCCTTCCTTCCCTCCCTCCTTCCCTCCTTTATTCCTTCCTCCCTATACTTTCCTTCCTTCCTTCCGTCCTTCCCTCCTTTATTCCTTCCTCCCTATTCTTTCCTTCCTTTCTTCTTTCCCTCCCTCCTTTATTCCTTCCTCCCTATTCTTTCCTTCCTCCCTCCCTATTCCTTCCTTCCTTCCTTCCTTCCTTCCTTCCTTCCTTCCTTCCTTCCTTCCTTCCTTCCCTCCTTCTCTTTTAAAGCCCTTCTCTTTTTCCTCTGAAGCACTTTAATTTAGGGATTTTCTTAGATTTCATACATAGTTTTTAGTTAGATCCCCCCACCCGATAAAATATACCGTGTCTTCTATGCATTGATGATGCATTTATATAGGGATACATCAGTTCTTTAGTTCTATAGCTATAGCTAATGTATCACATGGCAAGGTTTTTCCTCCAAGAATTGTTAATTTCAGAGAAAGGATGAACCCAGTAAGAACTGGGAGAAAAGACCACAAAGAGACTTATGGTTTTAGTCTGACCACTTTCTGTAGAGGAAATTGCAATTAGCAAGGAACTCGGTAACAATCATCCCTTCCATATTGATGAAAGACTTCTTTATTTATTTATTTATTTATTTATTTATTTATTTATTTATTTATTTGTTCAATTTATATGCCGCCCTTCTCCGGAGACTCAGGACAGCTTACAATGCATTAAGCAATAGCCTTCATACTTTTGTATATACCTGCTTAGTAGGGCTTTCGCCCCTCCCCCCCAAGCGGTGTTCTTTTTTATACAAAGTCAGCTTATTGCCCCCACAATCCGGGTCCTCATTTTACCTACCTCGAAAGGATGGAAGGCTGAGTCAACCTTGAGCCTGGTGAGATTTGAACTCACAGTAATTGCAGGCAGCTGGTAACTAAGTGCTATTTAACAGCACTTAAGTCCGCTGTGCCACCAAGGCTCTATATTATTTTCTCTGTCACATCCAAGAAAATTAGTTGATGCTGCTGACATTTTTTTTAAAAAAAACAAAGCATGCATATATAAGATATTTGCTTCACTCATCCTTGATGTCATTTCTGTGTGCGTGTCTGCTACATTTAACTTGTTGGAAAATCATCCATTTTTTTTTCTTTCTTTTCTTGTTTTCGTTTTCCGGGTGGAATATTGATGGACCCCTTGGAGAGATATAGATTTTGAACGAAACGATTCCAGCTGATAATCTCGGTCATCATAATACCAGCCACTGGCGCTTCTCAAAACAAGCGTCCGGAAATATCTGGGTTGGGGTAAAAAAAAAACAACCAAACACTTATTGAGTTCATAAGCCACGTACGGGCTTGATCAGATTAGTCAGGGCGAAATAAAAATAGCACTAAGCAGAATGAACGAAATGTGCTCGTTGCATTCCCAATTGGAAGAAAGGACAGATCCTAAATTTGGGGTTTGGATGGTGATGCTTGCCCTGGCTGCTAGTATATAAAAAGAGAGCCAATCCCCCTCTCTTCTAGCACTGATGATGTTACCTACTTGGGTGATGAAACGTCCACAGGAAAACTATCAAGCTCACAGAGCGCCAAGGACTCCACAGTTCAACCCTGAGCTGCAAATACTTTCTTCTAAAATTTCCATCTCTTCAGAAAACCCAGCTGCTGTTGGATGGAGCTTCAGTTTTGTCCTTTCTTGGAATTCAAGAATGTCTCTTTGTTTTTCCTTTGTACATGCCCTCTGGAAAGGAAGCAGATAGAGGGGGAGGCCAGCCATCAGCCCTCTATAAAACCCTTGAGATGTATTTCTGTGAAATAAGAGAATATTTGTAGTTTGGAGCTGAACTGTGGGGGGTCCTCGATGCTTCCTGAGCTTGGTAGTTTTCTCACAGACGTTTCATGACCCAACTAGGTAACAGCATCAGCGGTAGAAGAAAGTTGGGTTTGTGAGTGAGGAGGAGGAGAAAGAGAAGGGGAAAAGAGGAGGAGGAGGAGGATGAGGAGGAGGAGGAAGAGGAGGAGGAGGCCTGAGGGGTGTTTGGTACTCTCTGAGCTTGGAAGTTTTCTTGCAGACATTTCATTACCTAATTAGGTAACACCATCAGTGCTGGAAGGGAGTGGGGTTTGTGGAGAGGAGGAAAAGAAAGAGAAGGGGAGAGGAGGAGGAGGAGAAGGAGGAGGAGAAGGAGAAGGAAGAGAAGGAGGAGAAGGAGGAGAAGGAGGAGGAGGAGGAGGAGAAGAAGAAGAAGAAGAAGAAGAAGAAGAAGAAGAAGAAGAAGAAGAAGAAGAAGAAGGAAGAAAAAGAAGAAGAGGAAGAGGAGGAGGAAGAGGAGGAGGAAGAAGAAGGAGGAGGAGGAGAAGAAGAAAGAAAAAGAAGAGGAAGAGGAAGAGGAGGAGGAAGAGGAGGAGGAGAAGGAGAAGAAGAAGAGGAGGAGGAGGAGGAAGAAGAAGGAGGAGGAGGAGGAGGAGGAGAAAGAAAAAGAAGAGGAAGAGGAGGAGGAAGAGGAGGAGGAGGAGGAGAAGAGGAGGAGGAGGAGGAGGAGGAAGAAGAAGGAGGAGGAGGAGGAGAAGAAGAAAGAAAAAGAAGAAGAGGAAGAGGAGGAGGAGGAGGAGGAGGACCGTGGGATACTTGGTGCTCTCTGAGTTTGGTGTTTTTCTGGCAGACATTTCATGACTCAACTAAGTAACATCATCAGTGCTAGTAGGGAATGGGGGCTTGGTCTCATTTTAAATACTAATGGCTTGCTCTGTCATGGGAGATGAGAGGTCCACACCCATTTTAAACATCTCAACGTTCTCTTTGTAAGACATGTCAAAAGCTGATTTTTTTTCCCCTCAGCAAATCGAATGATGGGGAAAAGGGGCTAGAATCCCCTCCAGGAGGAAGACCCCTGGAACGATGAGACGCCAAGAAGACGCGATTCGGTGACCCCCTGCCCTCCTCCTCCTCCTCCTCTCCTCCTCCTCCCCCCTCTCCTCCTCTGCCACCCCGTCAACTGCTTTGAGATTATACCCCCGGTGTTAAGAAGGTTACTGGGCCACGAAGCGGAGTTCAGCTGGGAACCGGATGATGTGAGGATTTGTCAGCCACATGGGGTTAAAAGAAGGAAGTTGTGACCTGCACAATTCTGGCTTTTAGCAACCTTTCAGGCTTCTGCCCTCATTGGTGGCACCTTGAACTTGGGTGGAAATAAGTTGCGTAGAGCTTTAAAAATGTGGCGGAATTAATTTGTGCGTTTCCTTGCCGAGTTTCATTTTAAGAGGAGAAGTTGGCCAGAGTTTGTTTAGAGGGAAGATTTTAAACCCTAAGGATTTGTACGAAGAATAGAATAGAATAGAATAGAATAGAATAGAATAGAATAGAATAGAATAGAATAGAATAGAATAGAATAGAATAGAACAAAACAATGAATATAGGAGGAAGAATAGAATAGAATATGAAATAGGAATAGGAATATGAAGTAGGAATAGGAATAGGAATAGGAATAGAATAGAATAGAATAGAATAGAACAAAACAATGAATATAGGATGAAGAATAGAATAGAATATGAAATAGGAATAGGAATATGAAGTAGGAATAGGAATAGGAATAGAATAGAATAGATAGAATAGAATAGAATAGAATAGAATAGAATAGAATAGAATAGAATAGAATAGAACAAAACAATGAATATAGGAGGAAGAATATGAATAGGAATAGGAATATGAAGTAGGAATAGGAATAGGAATAGGAATAGGAATAGAATAGAATAGAATAGAATAGAATAGAATAGAATAGAATAGAACAAAACAATGAATATAGGATGAAGA
>JAKOOJ010000015.1:25000-294085 GCA_022577455.1 Arizona elegans
AATGAATTTGCAGGATAAAACAGGTAATTTCCAATAATCTGATTTTTGCTCTCTTTTGGTGATTCTGAGTAACCTTCCTTACTCAATTTGCTCAATTAGCTACAGATGGAAATCTATCAAAGTGGATGCTAAGAGTTGCCCCTGATTTTATAGTATACAATGAATTAATCCGTCAGTCAATCTGTAGGAATGTACTGCAAGCGCAAGGACCCTAAATTCGCATAATACTTTAAGCCATTTAAAAAATAGGTAGTTCTCGACTTGCAACAGTTCATTTAGTGACTGTTTGAATTTACGACATCAGTGAAAAAAAGTGACAACCGTTGTCGCATTCCCACAGTCATATGATCAAAATTTGGATGTTTGGCAAATGATTCGTATTTTATGACAATTGTCCTGGGATCGTGTGACTCCCCTTTGGCAAGCAAAGTCAGCGAGGAAGCCGAAAGCAGATCCCAACGGTGTTAATAATGTAACAGCTGCGGTGATTCACTTAACAACGGCAGCAAGAAAGGTCGTAAAATGGAGCAAAGCTCCCTTAAAAACTGTCTCGCTTAGCAATGTAAATTTCGGCTTCCATTGTTGGTTGTAAGTTGAGGATTTCAGACCTGTATGGACTGATCTGCTTTAATATGTGTTGTGGATGCAAAATATTGGTTGCTTGTTGGATGAAAACAAGCAAATTTAGGAGAAAAACATGGAATAATATGAAGAAAGCTTACTAAAAAGCAGAGACATCACCCTGCCAACAAAAGTTGGCATATAATCAAGGCGATGGTTTTCCCAGTTGCAATGGATGGCTGGGAAAGTTGGACCATAAGGAAGGCTAAGCACCAAAGAATGGAGGCCTTTGAACTCTGGTGCTGGAGAAGACTCCTGCGAGTCCCTTGGACCGCAAGGGGATCCAACTGGTCAGTCCTAGAGGAGATCAACCCTGGCTGCTCTTTAGAAAGCCAGATCCTGAAGATGGAACTCAAATACTTTGGCCACCAAATGAGAAGGAAGGACTCCCTGGAGAAGACCCTAATGCTGGGAACGATGAGGGCAAAAGAAGAAGGGGACGACAGAGAACGAGATGGCTGGATGGAGTCACTGAAGCAGTCGGTGTGAGCTCAAATGGACTCCAGAGGATGGTAGAGGACAGGAAGGCCTGGAGGAACATTGTCCATTGGGTCACGATGGGTCGGACACGACTTTGCGACTAACAACAACAAAATATGAAGTCCTGCCGTAAGCATTTGCTGGCTGGGAGTCTAACCAGGTTTGTCTGCAAGCAACGTTTGGCTGCAATTTTGCTAGTTGTTCTTATTCGAAAGATCCTTGCTGGGAAGACATCTGGCTTGCCGCTCATACATGAAGGTGATTAAAAAAGGCAATGTGGGTGTAACACACCACGCATGAGACTTCTCTTACGTATTGGAAGTAGTGATTGCCGTGCAGTCAAAAATATTTGGCTGCACCCATGTATCCATGTAAAAATGCCTTTGGGGCACTGGGTGTGGTCCGGGACTCATTGGCAGAAATGCTGTCGAGCGCCTGGTTTCTGATTGATGGAGGATGAGGTTCCAAGAGACATTTTGTGCCTTGGTCTGGTAGAGTTTTCTCGTTATTCCCCAACTTTGTAGTTGACGTAGAAATCCTAGTCTATTTTCTTCCTAAGAACGTAGACCTAGATTTTGCTTGGATCGTCTGTTTTGGCTTGTTGGTTAGATCTGTGGTGTGTTGCAGTGTCCTTAATCTGGATTGATAAATCACATGCCAATCAAACACTTGGGAAATAGTTTCTTCTTTAGATCTTCTTCAGATCTTCTTCAGATCTTCTTCAGATCTTCTTCAGATCTTCTTCAGATCTTCAGACTTCTTCTTTAGATCTCTAAATTAGTTCCATCCCTCTCGAAACTGAGACTATATGCTTCAACATGGTCATCTCCAAGTAGACCAGATCAAGAAATACTACAAGAAGTATTTTGATTGAGACTGGCTATCATACAACATAGAATCATAGGGTTAGAAGTTGAAGTCCAACCAACTGGAGATGACCAAGATTGGAAATGCTGTTCCATGAGGGGGTCTTTTGTGCTCTCTGAGTTTGGTTGTCTTTCTTGGTTCTTTTCTTCAAACACCTTCTTACTAGCTCTTTTTTTAAAAATATATTTTTATTGTTTATATATAAAAAATAATGAATACAGTGCAATTGTCCTGGCATTTCACTTGCCATGAAATAAAGGTAAAAACAAACTAACATGTATACTATTTTCAACAGTGCTAGTGCTGTACAGTTATTTCTGACCATCATATTCTAGAGTATCAAATTTATCTTTCATTCGAACACCTACCTTCTAATACATCGATAGTATCTCTTTCCATTTCCACCTAACCTGATTCTATCGCATTCTAACTTCCACCTTGTTAGGATATGGTTTGAGCCTAACAAGTTGTCCAGGCAATATGTGTGTTCTGTGACTTTAATATGAATATGTATTATGTGACTTTACAGTTTTCCTGCTGATTCATTGTAATGCTGAGTCATGCTGTAATTAGATAATCACTGGCTGTAAACGTATTTAAGAAAGGTACTGTAATGTATTCAGTTGATGATAAGCTACCATTGTGTGTGGAGTTGCTACCATTGTGCTATCATCGTTGGATGGATCTGCTACCATTGTGGTTTGTGAACCAGAGTGAAATTGTTATTCTAACCAACTACTGTTTGTATGGTAAGAAGATTCTTGTATCACTGGACTGATTTAACTGGCAAAGACTTGGATTGATTTAAAGACTATGAGATTGTTTTTCCACTATAAAGTAAACTTTTGATACACCAGTTTGCACATCTCTTATTCATTGCTCTCAGCAACGTTTCTCTGTTGCTCTACACTCTGCTGGTTGGTAACACAACAACAATATCCTTAACATACCTTGTGCTTCCAACCATTGATAGAATCTATTCCACAGAGCATAGTATTCTGTGTCCCCTTTATCTTTTATTTTTAACGTTAGTCTGTCCATTTCCGCACAGACCAGTATCTTCCTTATCGTCTCATCCTCTGGAGGGGTGTTTTCACTTTTCCACTCCTGCGCATACACAATTCTTGCTGCAGTCAAGTTCAGTGTTGAAGGATTCTCATTCCTTACCGTATTTTAGAAACACAAGGAAATGGCCTCATTGTTGTGCAGAGAACTGGATACCTGATGCAACTTTATAGGGATTTAAATCTAATTGTTTGGCCGTAACTCTTGTGTGTGTGTGTGTGTGTGTGTTTCTATTGAAACACCTGGTCTACCCCAATATGGGAGCATACTGCTTCCCTTTCACCTCCAACCCAGGAGCCCTCAAGCAGTCGCATTCACTGGAGACTCGTATAGATCTATTTCAAACTATTTAGCTCTCATCAGCTAGCCATACCCTTACTCGGATTCAAACTTGGGCTGCCTGCATATTAGGCAGTTGTATTAACCTCTGAGCCACAAGTTCTCCTCCCTTTGTCAGCTTGAGCCAGGAGAGAGATTGTTTCTCTATCGAAGCACCTGGTCTACCCCAATATGGAAGGGAGCATACCGCTTCCCTTTTTTTGCCTTTCAGCTCCAATCCAGGAGCCTTCAAGCAGTTGCATTCACGACAAACCATTTTATACCAAATTTATATTTGCTGATAAAGAAATAAAGGGAGACTAGTATAGATCTATTTCAAGCTATTTAGCTCTCATCAGCTATATATTTGTGCAGGGTGGATTTGATTTAAATCGAGTTGATTTAAATCACAGTTTAAATCACGATTTAAATCACTTGTAAAAAGGCTTGATTTAAATCAACTCGATTTAAATCATAATTTTTAAAGAGCAACTGTCATCTCTGCTACTCCTTTGACCCACTGTTGACTCACCGATAGTCCCAGTGTTGCAGAATATACAGCCTCCTGCTACATAACTAAGCTCCATTTCATGCTGAATAAACTGAATTATTTATGCATCTTAAATAGAAAACTATCTTATGATAGATTTTTACCCCAAAAGTTTTTTATTAAAATAAATTCGATAAACATCAAAAAAATCCGATTTAAATCAAAAAATCCGATTTAAATTTTAAAAAAAACTGATTTTTTTGATTTTTTTAAAAAAATCATTGATTTTTATCCACCCTGTATTTGTGTATCTCGCAAAAGCGACAAATGTTGCCCTTTTGTAGCACCAAGTAGCGTTTGTTATGCCAACAGAAAACTAGGTTGAGTTTTGTATGTATCTGTTAATGCTTGTTACTTTTAACTAATCAGATCTTTTTACAGTATCTGCATATTATGTAATGGCTTCTTTAGGAAAAAAAAGAATCTTATAGTTAGTACATGTTAATATATGCAACCGATTAAATGTATAAATTAGTGTAAAATTCTTGAATCACTTGTTTAACTACTGAAACACAAGCTGTTTAGGAAATGAATGGGAAACTTGTGAAATGCAGCGTGCTAGCAGCACAAGTCCAAATAGAGATAGTATTCTGTACAGTAGAAGCAAGAATTATGTAAATGTTTTTTTATTATTATTATTAAAGAGCCAAAAAAGCTTCATCTCCTTAAAACATATTATCTGGCTTATTTGTAGTGGAAAATTTTTCAAATGCATGATTTTGCGGGGCGGACTATTGGACTTCATAAACTAAATACAGTTTACAAAATGAAACAAAAAAGAAAAGAAAAGTAAAGTAAAAGAAAAGTGACTGTTGCGTATTTTCATTGCAGAACTCTCTATTGTGTAAACGAACTGATGGACGAAGATGAGAAGGACAGGGCAAAGAGGTAAAAGGGTTGCGGGGGAAATAGCTGAGCTATTTCCTTCTGAAAATCTTGCAATGATTGTGTTGTTTCTGATAAAAGCAACAGAACAAAATCACAAATGAAGGTGGCTTCTCTGCAGCTTCCTGGGAGTGAAAATGGGCAGCGGGGCAGGGTGGGCTGCTCCCCCCATGCCCCATTTTAGGCCTAGTAGGCCTCTTTGCAGCCTCCTAGGAGTGAAAACAGGCTGCAGGGGGGTGTGCCATTCCCTTCCCGCCACGTTTTGGGCCTTGTAGGCCTTCCTGCACTTACCTGGGAGCCAAAATGGGCCGCATGGGGACTCCTGGAAGGGGCGGGGCAGGGAGGGGAGGGGCCAGCCAGCAATTTAACTACCGATTCACCCGAACCGGCTAGAACCGGCTGAATCCCACCACTGAATCTGAGTCAGTTCAGAGATATTTTTTTTTTGTCTTCCCAGCTTTTGAATTCGTGCTGGAGCCCATCCTCAGGGAACGTCTCCATCTCCAGGATGTGAGATTGGAGATTTCTGATCTCCGTCACATTCTGGAGATGGAGAAGTTCCCTGAGGATGGGCATCAGCACGAGTCCAAAAAAACTTGGAAGAATGAATTTCTGCTCCCAGTGACCGACTCAGATTGGCTTCTGCTGAACAAAATCAATAATTAATCTTTCGATCTGTGGGGTACATAAAACCAGGTGTAGAACCTTAGTTGCGTTTGTCATGCACCATCCCAACATTTTTGACCGAACCTTGTGAAGGACATCCTTGCCCTTGTAGATTTGCCCGCGGAAGAGGAATTAAGTTTTCACGGCAACTTTGTGCTTTTTTTAACCAGGGCGTCACGCAACAAATCAGAGAAGAAAAGAAGAGATCAATTCAATGTCCTCATTAAGGAATTGTGCACTATGCTTCAAGGCCACGGGCATCCCCTCAAGATGGACAAATCCACAATCTTACAGAGGACCATCGACTTTTTACGGAAGCAGAAAGGTACGCGGACCACAAGGAAACACCTTGACCCCTGCTCTTCTTATTACTGTGGTACATTCTGTATTATATTTTTTTAAAAGCGGATCCTGAGCTTGGAAAGGTGAGTGATGGCCTTTCCCTCTTTGCTTTTCCCAAGTAAACAAAACCAAGCACCCTCTAACCAGTAGTGGGATTCAAATAATTTAACAACCGGTTCTCTGCCCTAATGACCAGCTGGGTGGGCGTGGCCATGGTGGGCGTGGCCAGGGGTGTGTGACAGGCAGCACTCGGCCTCCTACACCCCCCTCGGAGCAAAAACAGGCCATGGGGGGTAGCCTCCCGTACTCCATTTTCGGCCTAGTAGGCCTCCCTGCAGCCCCCCGGGAGCAAAAACGGGCCATGGGGGAGCCGCACCATATCCCCCCTGCACCCCATTTTGGGCCTAGTAGCCCTCCCTGCACTTACCTGGGAGCCAAAACGGGGTGCGTGAGGACTCCTGGAAGGGGCGGAGCGAGCCAGCAATTTAACAACCGGTTCGGCCGAAGTGGTGCGAACCGGTTGAATCCCACCACTACCTCTAACTCTGGGGTTTGAGAGTGTGCATGTTTTCCAAGAAGAATAACAGAATCACAGAGTTGGACGGGACCTTAGAGGTCTTCTAGTCCAATCCCTTTGCTCAGGCAGGAAACCCTTTTGTCCCATTCAAACAAACAGTTGTTCCAATCTCTTCTTAAAAACTTCCAGTGTTGGAGCATTCAAAACTTCCGGAGGCAAGTTGTGAATGTTCCACTGATTCATTGTTCTAACTATCAGGAAATTACTCCTTACTTCTAGGTTGCTTCAAAGAATGACTGTATGTTTTCCTGTGAGTAAGGGGGGAAAACTCAAGTTTATTTCTTCTTTTACACTAACAGAGGGGTCTGCAAACTTAAGCACTCAAAGAGCCATTTGGACCCGTTTCCCACAGAAAAGAAAACACCGGGAGCCACAAAACCCTTCCCATGCCTGACTATCTCTTGAGTGGCCACAAAACTAGCATATGTAGTTGAATTAAATGTTCTGTTTTCTTCTGAAACTTTTCTTTTCTTGGATTTATCCATGGTTGGCCTACCAGGGGGTTGAAAAGCTCAATAAATTGTGTGTCGGTGGGTGTCGCACATTGGCAGTTGTGACGCATATTTTGAGCGACAGGGAGCCGCAGCAGAGGGCTGAAAGAGCCAAATGCGGCTCCAGAGCCGCAGGTTGCTGACCCCTGCACTAACACGTGACCTTATAAATCTGTCGATGCATCTCCTGACTAAACCTAATAGTATTCACTCCCTCTCCCTTTGTTTTCTCAGTTATGGTAGTAAGATAAAATCAGGCTGGTTTCCTAGAGGAAAATCATTTCCTGAAGGAAATGCCACTTTTTTTTTCTTAATCCAATTGCTTTTCTCCTTTTTTTTCTTTTAGAAATCTCAGCCCAGACCGAAGCCTGTGAGATTAGACAAGACTGGAAACCGTCATTTCTAAGCAATGAAGAGTTCACTCAGTTGATGTTGGAGGTAAGATGTCATTCCATTGAGGACTTCTATACTGCACGAGCAGTGGTGAATCCAAATTTTTTTACTACAGGTTCTGTGGGTGTGGCGTGGTGGGCGTGGCAGGAGAAGGATACTGCAAAATCTCCATTCCCACCCCACTCCATGGGAAGGATCCTGCAAAATCCCCATTCCCTCCCCACTCCTGGGGGAAGGATATTGCAAAATCTCCATTCCCACCCCACTCGGGGGCCAGGCAGAGGTGGTATTTGCCGGTTCTCCGTACTACTCAAAATTTCCGCTATCGGTTCTCCAGAACCTGTCAGAACCTGCTGGATTTCACCCCTGCGCACGAGTCAAAAACACAATTATATTTGTGGTAGCTAGTGCTAGTTGCATTGTTCATCTATTCAGATGTAAATAGACCAGCATTGGTGGTCAGTGCTGGGAGACCGGAAGAAGTTAGTTCAGAAGACTATCTTCAGAAGATAATTTCTGAAGAATCCATCTCTTATCCATGCCTTGAGGTTGGCGCAACTACAAAAGTCCATCTTTGTGCGGTGTGTCGTATGAAAAATTGATAAATTTTGCACACTAAATTAGAAATATTTAGGACTTTTGCTTACAGTAGTAGAATCTGCCATTTAGCTGGTTTTCCTTTGGTACTGTTCCTTAATGAAAATAAATATTCCATGCAAAGAGACAGAAATAATATTTTCTATATCCTGTTTGCTTCATTCTTTTTTCCATGCCAGGAATGCATTTCACTACATTTTAAAGCAGGGGTCTCCAACCTTAGCAACTTTAAGACTTGTGGACTTCAACTCCCAGAATTCCTCAGCTTTGCTGGCTGAGGAATTCTGGGAGTTGAAGTCCACAAGTCTTAAAGTTGCCAAGGTTGGAGACCCCTGTTTCAAAGCAACTTCTGTCACCTTTTGTGAACTATTTTCTGCAACTTTCCCATCACGGTAGTGGAGGGTGTGGCCTGGCCTAGAATTACTGCAGTTTTGAATATTTCCTTCTCATAGAGATCCAGTGACTCACCTTCTTTAGAAAAATCTGTTTACTTCCCATTTGCCAATGTCTTTTCACCGACTTGCAATTTAATCCGAACAAGCTGGGGGAAAAATAATCCATCTTTATAGGTTTCACTTGCAGATGGTTGTTTCAAAAATATCTTGGCTTTGCAATCCTGCTGGCAATTTATTTTTCATGTCCTTTTCAAGAGTCAACGGTTGTCCTCTCCAATTTAGGGGCGAAATATACCAGGAAGCAGAAAGAAAGAAAGAAAGAAAGAAAGAAAGAAAGAAAGAAAGAAAGAAAGAAAGAAAGAAAGAAAGAAAGAAAGAAAGAAAGAAAGAGAGAGAGAAAGAGAGGGAGGGAGGGAGGGAAGGAAGGAAGGAAGGAAGGAAGGAACAAAGAAGGAAGGAAGGAAAGGAAGGAAGAAAGGAAGGAAGGAACAAAGAAGGAAGGAAGGAAGGAAGAAAAAGAAAAAGAAAGAAAGGAGAGAGGGAGGGAGGGAAGGAAGGAAAGGACGGAAGGAAGGAAGAAAGAAAGGAAGAAGGAAGGAAGGAAGAAAAAGAAAGAAAGAAATAAAAAAATGGAAACTAAGCTTCATCCCTCTCTCTCTCTCTCTACCATCCATCCATCCATCATCTGCCTGCCTGTCTGTCTGTCTGTCTATCTATCTATCTATCTATCTATCTATCTATCTATCTATCTATCTTATCTTCTATCTATCTATCATCTATCTATCTATCTATCTATCTATCTATCTATCTATCTATCTATCATCTCTTGCTTGCTTTCTATCTTTCATCTCTCTGTCTCTCTGTCTCTCTTAACTATCTGACTCATTGTCGGTCTGTCTCATTGTCTCCTCTCCCTCCCTCCCTCCTTCCTTCTCTCTCTCTCTCTCTCTCTTTGAGACAAACTGGGTTACTGTACCTTCCTCAAATCAAGTCAGCCAATTCTTTTGTCTCGTGGCCCAGAAAAACAACACAAATAACACACTCCCTTCTCTCGTGCTCTGTTGCTAAAAATATAATACCAACAAATAATTTGGCCGCCTTCTCTGGAGCCCTCAAATCTGCTTCTTCGTCTCCTGCTCAATAGCCAGAGACTGATTTTAATACTTTAATGCTGAGCTCTCTTGCCAGCCTTCTAACTTGAATAAAGTTTCAAAAATTCCATTGAAAAATTAACTTTGAAGTAAATGGCCGAGAGGCTGGGATGCATGCTATTTGTTCCTATATTATGTCTTTTTTTCCTCCTCCTCCTCCTAGGCATTAGACGGGTTTCTCATTGCACTAACCACTGACGGAATTATTATTTATGTGTCCGATAGTGTCTCTTCGCTCCTTGGACATTTACCGGTGAGTTCTAACTGCACAATATCTGAACCAGTGGTTGGATTCAATTTTTTTTACTACCGGTTCTGTGGGCGTGTTTTGGTGGGCATGGTATGGCTTGGTGGGTGTGGCAGGGAAAGGATACTGTAAAATCTCCATTCCCTCCCCACTTCAGGAGAAGGATGCTGCAAAATCCCCATTCCCTCCCCACTCCAGGGGAAGGATACTGCAAAATCCCCATTCTCACCCCACTCCAAGGGAAAGATACTGCAAAGTCTCCATTCCCACCCCACTCCAGAGGAAAGATACTGTAAAATCTCAATTTCCTCCCCACTCCAGGGGAAGGATACTGTAAAATCCCCATTTCCTTCCCACTCCAGGGGAAGGTCACTGCAAAATCCCAATTTCCTCCCGATCAGCTGGGACTCGGGAGGCAGAGAATAGATGGGGGCGGGGCCAGTCAGAGGTGATATTTACCAGTTCTCCGAACTACTCAAAATTTCTGCTACCGGTTCTCCAGAACTGGTCAGAACCTGCCGAAACCCACCTCTGAACTGAACATCTCTTGGTTTTACTACATTTTTGCACCCTCACTGTAACTCTCTTGTTGAACACCACAAAATTCTTTTGTCTCAGTCAGATTTGGTGGACCAAAATATATTAAATTTCCTACCTGAGTGTGAACAGAACAACGTGTACAAGTTACTTTCAGCCCACATGCTTGTGACCAACACAGTAACCTCTGATTTTTTGAACGGTAAGTGTGGCATTTTGCTATTTCCAGCAAAGAAATTTTAATTTTCCTAAAGCAATTTTTCAGAAACGGTTCAATAGCACCAAAGGGCTTAAGAAATAAGATTTAAATATGGATGTAAAGCCAGAAATATTCTTGTTAGGCATAGTGCCAGAAAAAAAAATACAATAAAGGGAATATATCAGAGGTGGGTTTCATCAGGTTCTGACCAGTTCTGGAGAACTGGTAGCGGAAATTCTGACTGGCCCCGCCCCCATCTATTCTCTGCCTCCCAAATCCCAGCTGATCGGAAGGAAATGGGGATTTTGCAGTAACCTTCCTCTGGATTGGGGTGGGAATGGAGATTTTACAGTATCCTTCCCCTGGATTGGGGTGGGAATGGAGATTTTGCAGTATCCTTCCCCTGGATTGGGGTGGGAATGGAGATTTTACAGTATCCTTCCCCTGGATTGGGGTGGGAATGGAGATTTTGCAGTATCCTTCTCCTGCCACGTCCACCACACCACACAAGTGAAGGATGGTAGATTATCACTATGTATAAATAAATATTACTATTAATTTCAATTCAAACCTTTATTGTCAATGCACAACCTGTGTACAATGAGATTGGATTTTTTTTTTCAATTCAATATTATTATTATGTATAAGTAAATTGACCCAGACAATATACGGTTTATTAAGTACTTATGTATACCAAAGAAAAATGTATAAATAAAATAAAGTATAGAAATAAGAAAAACTTTCTCTTGTGAGCCCCTAGATTTTAACCTAACCCTAATTCTGAATCTTTTTTTCCACAAGCCATCTTGCCAGCAACCATTCTAACGTTCCATCTAGTCCAATTCATGATTGATATACAGAACGTTTTGAGTTGCAAACATGGGGTTGGACTAGATGACCTCATGGGTTTTCTCCGACTTGACGATTCATTCATTTGTATTATTCGGCAAAACCTCTTTTCGGTCTCTTTCAGCTGAAAAACAAATCGAGTTTTGCTGCCACTTAGCCCGAGGAAACTTGGATCCGAATGAGGCTGTTACATACGAATATGTCAAATTTGTGGTGGATTTCAAACCGTATTCCCATGGTAAGATGATGCTTCATCCCTGGAGGTTTTTAAGAAGATACTGGACAACCGTTTGTTCCAAATGGTATAGGGCAGAGGTGTCAAACTCAAGGCCTGGGGGCCCGATCTGGCCTGCAGGGCCGCCCTCGAAATAGTGAAGGACCGGCTCGTGATGTCTCTGCCAGAGGAAATGGAGCTCAGGCTCCCGGCAGGGGTGAAATCCAGCAGGTTCTGACAGGTTCTGGAGAACCGGCAGCAGAAATTTTGAGCAGTTCGGAGAACTGGCAAATATCACCTCTGGTTGGCCTCACCCCCATCTATTCTTTGCCTCCCGAGTCCCAGCTGATCGGGAGGAAATGGGGATTTTGCAGGTATCGTTCCGCTGGAGTGGGGTGGGAATGGGGATTTTGCAGTATCCTTTCCCTGGAGTGGGGAGGGAATGGGGATTTTGTAGTATCCTTTCCCTGGAGTGGGGTGGGAATGGGGATTTTGTAGTATCCTTCCCCTGGAGTGGGGTGGGAATGGAGATTTTGCAGTATCCTTTCCCTGGAGTGGGGAGGGAATGGGGATTTTGTAGTATCCTTCCCCTGGAGTGGGGTGGGAATGGGAATTTTGCAGTATCCTTCCCCTGGAGTGGGGTGCGAATGGAGATTTTGCAGTATCCTTCTCCTGGAGTGGGGAGGGAATGGAGATTTTACAGTATCCTTCCCCTGGAGTGGGGTGGGAATGGAGATTTTGCAGTATCCTTTCCCTGGAGTGGGGAGGGAATGGGGATTTTGTAGTATCCTTCCCCTGGAGTGGGGTGCGAATGGAGATTTTGCAGTATCCTTCTCCTGGAGTGGGGAGGGAATGGAGATTTTGTAGTATCCTTCCCCTGGAGTGGGGTAGGAATGGGGCTTTTGCAGTATCCTTCCCCTGGAGTGGGGTGGGAATGGGGATTTTGCAGTATCCTTCCCCTGGAGTGGGGTGGGAATGGAGATTTTGCAGTATCCTTCCCCTGGAGTGGAGTGGGAATGGAGATTTTACAGTATCCTTTCCCTGCCACGCCCACCAAGCCCCGCCCACAGAACCAGTATTAAAAAAAATGGATTTCACCACTGGCTCCCGGGCTCGGTTTTCACTGGCAGAGGGCTGCAGGAGGATTCCCCCAGGCCTGCCTGGACCACCACAGGTGTCCCCGACATGAATGATGACAAGCTGGCCACACCCACCCTGGCCACGCCCCCCCCCCCGAGTTCAAACACAACCCTGCTGTGGCCCTCAATGCAATCAAGTTTGACACCCCTGCTATATTATCTCCTGCTTGAACTGGTGAGGATGGACTAGAAGACCTCCAAAGTCCCTTCCAGCTCCCTTCCGATTGATTAAAGATGTATTTGGCGTTTCTTTTTTTTGCTTCTTAGTGCCCGCGTCGTCCTTCAACGGCTTCGAGTCCCCCGTGGCACGGGCGTTCCGGTCATTCAGTGACACCCAGGTGTGTCTAGTCGCAACGGTCCGTCTCATTACTCCGCAGTTCTTGAAGGTGGGCTGTCTCTTTGCTAAGTCCTAACTGTAACCAGATAACGTAATCCAGGGGCCTTGGAGAAGAACCCGCGGAATGAGCCCCGCAGAAAGCTTTCCACGGGTTCTGCATTCAGCACCATCAGGGGATAACTTCATGAGGAATATTGATGGAGATTCTCCATCATCCAGGTCAGTGGTGGGTTCCTCCCGGTTCGGTCCGGTTCGGACGAACCGGTAGCGGTGACGATATGACGTCACCGAACCGGTTCTTTTTGTTCGGGAGCTGCCCGCCCCTGCGTTATTCTTACCTTTTATTTGGCCCCGCCCCCAATCTATTCGCTGCCTCCCGAGTCCCAGCTGATCGGCTAGAAGGAAATAAACTGTTTAAACTCTTTCCGTGGGGCTTCAAAGGGCCGCCCTACAGCTGATCAGTGTTAAAAGGCACTGTGGTGGTAGACTGGTGCCTCCAAAAACGAATGAGTAGACCGGTGCCTCCAAAGGAGCTCTGGTGGCTCAGCAGACTAATTAACACCCACTTACATCAGCTGCCTGCAATTACTACAAGTTCAAATCTCACCAGGCTCAAGGTTGACTCAGCCTTCCATCCTTTCTAAGGTAGGTAAAATGAGGACCCAGTTTGTGGGGGCAATAAGCTGACTTTGTATAAATATACAAAAGTATGAAGGCTATTGCTTAACGCATTGTAAGCTGCCCTGAGTCTCCGGAGAAGGGCGGCATATAAATCAAATAAAAAAAAAAAATGGGTAGACCAGTGCCTCCAAAAACAAATGAGTGGACCGGTACAGCTCTGCAAGCAGTTAAAATCCTGGTAGACCAGTACCTCTGCTAAATCCTAAAGAATTGTCACATGACCATCAAGCCACGCCCACAAAATAAGCCACGCCCACAGAACCGGTAGTAAAAAAATTTAGAACCCACCCCTGATCCAAGTCATGGTTGTCCCAAATGTGATTTTTTTTTTTCAAGAGGCGAGTGGACTTTCTGGTTCTTCTTTGAAGACATTTCGCTTCCCATCCAAAGAAGCTTCTTCGGCTCTGACTGGACAGTGGGGAATGGAAGGATTTATCCTCCTTGTAGACAGCTGGTCATTTGCATTGTTTTAGAGTCGTTGAGCCATCTATGTCCATATTGAACAGCCCTCTTTCAACAAAAGGGTAGCGGGGTAGGATATCATCTATCTCCAATCTACAACCTGGTCCTTTCAGCATTTTCAAAAAGGCTCCACACCCATTTGGAGCCTTCTAAAAAGAGCCTTGGTGGCGCAGCAGACTAAAGCGCTGTTAAGTAGCACCAGCTGCCTGCAATTACTGCAAGTTCGAATCTCACCAGGCTCAAGGGTGACTCAGCCTTCCATCCTTCCGAGGTAGGTAAAATGAGGACCCGGTTTGTGGGGGAAATAAGATGACTTTGTATATAAAAGAATCCCGCTTAGGAGGAGCCAAAAGCCCTACTAAGCAGGTATATACAAAAAAGTATGAAGGCTATTGCTTAACGCATTGTAAGCCGCCCTGAGTCTCCAAAGAAGGGCGGAATGTAAATTGAACTAATAAATAAATAAAATAAATAAATTTGCACCACTCAGGTGACCCTGAGGACACAGATAAATTCTCCAAGTGGCCTCAACGGCTCTCTAAAAGGAATGCAAACGACCAGCTGCCTGCAAGGAGTATAAATCCTTCCATTCCCCACCATCCAGCCAGAACTGAAGAAGCTTCTTGGATGGAGAAGCGAAATGCCTTCAAAGAAAAACCCAGAAAGTCCTGTTTCCTCTTGAAAAAGCACCTTTGGGACATACATTAGGGCTATCATTTTTGGGAGTAAAGACATTTATAAAATGTCAAAATGTTCAAGACCTTCTTTCAGGGGGGAAATAGGAGCATATTCTAAGCAAGGGAAATTTTTCCACCTCTTGGTTTTTCTCATCTAGTGTTCTGTTTATCTTAATATGGAACAACTTTCCGAAACGTGGCGATAGGGCTATGCCATCTCAAGGAGAGGGCCCCACGTGACTTTTTGATAGAGATAGGATTGTCCTGCAGGTTTAGAGTTGTATGGAAGAAGGATGAAACGGTGGGATCGTTCAGATGGGGAATGGACAATTCCGCCATCTTCCCGGTGAAGCGTTCTTTGCCCATAGGAAATAAAGCCAAGTAAAATTACAAATGAGAACAGCTCTCAGATGGAGAATAAAGTTTAGGGTATAGGAATATGGTTAGGAAAAAAATAAATTGCACAAGTTTCGGTTTGTCAAAAGGATCATTTGTTTCTGGGGCGTTTCATCGATATGAGAGAGAGAGAGAGAGAGGAGAGAGAGAGAAAGACAGAAAGACAGAGAGACAGAGAGAGAGAAGGAGAAGAGAGAGAGAGAGAGAGACAGGAGAGAGAGAAAGATAGAAAGTCAGAGAGAGAGAGAGAAGGGAAAGAGAAAGACAGAAAGATGGAGAGAGGGGGAAGAAGGGAGAGAGAGAAAGACAGAGAGACGGAGAGAGAGAGGGAGAAGGGAGAGAGAGAAAGACAGAAAGATGGAGAGAGAGAGGGAGAAGGGAGAGACAGAAAGACAGAAAGATGGAGAGAGAGAGGGAGAAGGGAGAGAGAGAGAAAGACAGAAAGATGGAGAGAGAGAGGGAGAAGGGAGAGAGACAGAAAGACAGAAAGATGGAGAGAGAGAGGGAGAAGGGGGAGAGAGAGAGAGAGACAGAAAGACCGACACACACACAGAGAGAAAGAGAGAGAGAGGAGAGAGAGAAAGACAGAAAGAGAGAGGGAGAAGGGAGAGAGAGAGAGAGAGAGAAAGGAAGACAGAGAGAGAGAGGAGAGAGAAAGACAGAAAATTGGAGTGAGTGAGTGAAAGAGAGAGAGAGAGAGAGAGAGAGAGAGAGAGAGAGAGAGAGAGAGAGAATGAAGACCAACCGCCTAACCATGTCCTCTGCCATCTGTTTGGGCAGGAAGTTTGTAATGTGGAAGAATCCTATGAAGAATTCGCCTCACGGCACAGCCTGGAGTGGAAGTTCTTGTTTTTGGATCACAGGTAAATTGGTTCGGTTTATAGTTTCCGAAAAGGGTAGAAAATTGCTTGGGTGGGGGGTGGGGTGGTGGTGGATGGGAGAGAAGTATGGCGTCTCAAAGGGATGTCAAAAATCCATTCATCCCTCTCCCGCCCTCTGTCTGCGCCCTCCGTCTGTCTGCCCCTCCGCCTGCCCATCATTCTGTCTGTCCATCTGCCCACCTGTCCATCTGTCTGTCCATCCGTCCCTTCTCCTGGACTCTACTGTCTCTACACCTGGCCATCCGTCCATTTGTCCGCCTTCCCTTCTGTCCGTCCAGCCGCTTCTCTCCCTAGGTCCATCTGTCTGCCCGTCCCCCCCCCCTCTCTCTCTCTGTGCCCGCTTCAATCGGATGCCTGCAATTGCCTTGTAGATGCCACCTTAACAGAGGTGTGATCCTTCTGAATGGTCCTGAATTCAACACAATTCACACAATTTGTTTATACAGGAATGAGGCCCTGGGTTTGTGGCTTCTCTGCCAAGCCAGGATTCCTCCTGGTTGCTTGATCCTAGCTACGAATTCTGGTCCTTTGCAGTTGGACCAGATAGTATGACCCTATATATGTATGTATGTTTATTTTCCTTTCTGTCTCTATGCCTTTTCATACAGACACACACACACACACACACACACAGACACACACACACACAGACAGACACACACACACACACACAGAGACAGACAGACACACACACACACACACACACACACACATATGAATACAAATCTCAATTCCATCCTAATTATTCCTTCACTTTAATGGATTTGCTTCAGGCAGAGGTGAGTCATTGTTTTCCTATTTGAAAACCCTACCAAGAATTTTTCTTTCTTTCTTTTTTTAATTCCAAGAAGGACAGGAAGTTACAAATATCCTGAGCAATGAATAAGATGAAAAGGATTGATAGATAAATACTTTTCAGGTTGCGCAGCCAGCCTGCCTTCTCATTATTCAAACAGAATAATTCTTTTATTTTTTCTTTCTTTCTTCTTGCTGCTTAAAGTTTTTTCCCCCCCACTTCTTCTTTTAAACAGTACAGCCAGTTCTGAAATCCACAAGACCCTGCGGATGCTGCAGCGGTCATAACTGTGAAAAATGGTCATAAGTCACATTTTTTCCAGCGACGTTTCCCCGAAAATAAGACCCTGTCTTATATTTTTTTTGAACCCTGAAATAAGCACTTTATATTTAATATAAATTAAATAATTTATATAATTTAAATATTTTATACCTCTCTCTCTCTCTCTCTCTCTCTATATATATATATATATATCATATATCAACCATATCTATCTATATATCTATATCAATCATATATATAGCGCTATATATCTATCCATCTATCTATCCATCTCTATCTATCTCTCTGTCTATCTATCCATCTATCCATATCTATCTATCTATCTATCTATCTATCTATCTATCTATCTATCATCTATCTATCTATCTATCCATCTATCCATCCATCTATCATCTATCTATCTATCTATCCATCTCTATCTATCTCTGTCTATCTATCCATCTATCCATATCTATCTATCTATCTATCTATCTATCTATCTATCTATCTATCATCCACCTATCTATCTATCTATCTATCTATCTATCTTTTATCATCTATCTAACTATCTCTATCTATCTATCCATCTCTGTCTGTCTGTCTGTGTATCCATCTATCCATATCTATCCTCTATCATCTATCATCTATCCATCCATTTATCCATCTATCCATCCATCCATCCATCCATCCATCCATCCATCCATCCATCTATCTTTCATCTATCTATCTATCTATCTCTATCTATCCATCCATCTCTGTCTGTCTGTCTGTGTATCCATCTATCCATATCTATCCTCTATCCTCTATCATCTATCATCTATCCGTCCATTTATCCATCCATCCATCCATCCATCCATCCATCCATCCATCTATCTTTCATCTATCTATCTATCTATCTATCTATCTATCTATCTATCTATCATCTATCTATCCTCCCTCCCTCCCTCCGTCCCTCCCTCCGTCCCTCCCTCCCCCCCTCTCATTTAGTTCTGCCTCCGGGGCCTGTGTTAATTTCTTGACTCTATATATATTTATTACCAGGAAGCAGATGTCTTTCTATTTACTATCCAGATACACTGGCCTGTTCTTAGGTGTAATGAGGGCAATTATGCAATGTTTATTGTGGTTGTTTGTTCCCAGTGTTTGCCACTGTTGGAAGGTAATTTCTCATCAATAGCAACCTTCCCTGGATAAGCATCGCGGCCTTCACACAAGGCATCTCAACTTCCTCCTCCAATGTTCTTCGTGAAAATGGATGACGACACATTCATTGTGGGATAGTTTGGCTTACCTGTTCAAGAATACATTCTCCAGACATCAAAGCCCCAACTTTTAATAGTCATAGCTTTTTTTCTCCCCTTTCTATTCTCCTAGAGCTCCACCAATAATTGGCTATTTGCCCTTTGAGGTTCTGGGGACATCTGGTTATGATTACTACCACGTGGATGATTTAGAACTCCTTGCTAGGTGCCATGAACACCGTAAGTATCTTCATTCCTTGTTCCCAAAGAGTCGCCTGGACCATAACAGCAACTGACCATGTCAGTTAATCCTTAGTTGGGTAACCTTAAGCATGAATAACAGCCTTACAACGTCTTCCCGTGGAGTGAACCAAGTCTTTGAGTTCCGCAGCTGTTATCATGTGAAATCAAGATTGAAGGATGGCTTCTATTATCTGGATTTTATTGTTGAGTTGCTTCTGACTAACAAGTTTCCTTAGTCGGCTCCCTAGATTTTCAATTGAGTGACGGTCTGGGCTATTCCAAGGCCATTCCAGCAGTGGAATAGGATTATCTTGAAACTCCCCCAAAAAAAGTGGTGTTATTAGCCATCAAACCTCAAAAATACACTTTCCCAAAAAGCTTTCCACAATTTTGGCCACTACTGTAATTCCCTCTTCCTGGAGTCACTGTTCCCAGTGGCATTACTCCTGTGTCTCTAATAACCCTTGGATGCACATCCACAGAACAGGGCAATGCCCGGAAGAAGAATGCAAACCCGTGTGTGCCAAGCGGGGTTTAACACAGGATTTTTGTTGTTGTTTTTCATGCCCAGTGATGCAGTTTGGCAAAGGCAAGTCCTGCTACTACAGATTCTTGACCAAAGGCCAGCAATGGATATGGTTACAGACCCATTATTACATCACCTACCATCAGTGGAACTCCAAACCCGAGTTCATTGTGTGCAGCCACACAGTTGTTAGGTAAGCACACAAATGGTTTGCCTGCCCCTAACAAAGCCCGGAGCTTCCAACGTGTGTCAGTTTGCTGGAGCGAGCAGTTATATAAAACGATTGCGGTGAAAATCGGGCTGCGGAGGAAGAGGGCAAAAGAGCATTTTTATTTTTTTCCTGTCGGAGGCAGCAGAAAGCTGAAAGCAGTTATTCAGAGGGTCCTCGGTTTAACGACAACAGTAGAAAAAAACTGGGGAAAAAAAAATCCACATTAAGGCGTTGGGTTGTTGAGTGAAACATGCTGGCTGGGGAATTATGGGAGCTGAAGCTCACACGTTTTAGCAGCCGAAGCTGAGAAACACGGATCTAAAACGTGGTGTGTAAAGTCAAGTCAGACCAAGACCAGATGTTATTATAAAGTTTATTTCTATGAACCAGAGTTAACCGTGGTTTAAGGTCCAGAAGCAAAATTAAATATGGGTTATGAAAAAAAGAACAGAGGAAGAGGTGTTTATCTATCCTAATCTGCAAATATAAATTGCCTGTGTCAGTTGTCCAGGTTCATTTCTAATTTCTAAGGAGAAATTTCCTGACAGTTAGAACAATTAACCAGTGGAACAACTTGTCACCAGAAGTTGTGAAGGCTCCAACACTGGAAGTTTTTAAGAAGATGTTGGATAACCATTTGTCTGAAGTGGTTTAGGGTTTCCTGCCTAAGCAGGGGGTTGGACTAGAAGACCTCCAAGGTCCCTTCCGATTCTGGTATTATTCTATTCATGTATGTGAGAGGGGTGCCTATATAACAGTCTTTTCTCTAGAAAATAGTAGGCCCGTTCTTTTTATTCTTTTAATTTGTGATCTTCTCTGTAGGATTTTTGGTGATTAGGAAGAGAGAGAGGGAGAAAGAAAGAGAAGAAAGAAAGAGAAAGAGAGAGAGAGAGAGAAAGAGTGAAAGAGAATGAAAAAGGGAGAGAGAAAAAGAGAGTGAAAGAAAGAAAAAGAGTGAAAGAAAAAAGGAGAGAGAAAGGGAAAGAAAAAAGGAGAAAGAGAAAAAAGAAAGGAAAAAAGAAAGAAGGAAAGAAAAGAAAGAAAGAAAGAAAAAGATTGAAAGAAAGGGAGAGAGAAAGTAAAAAAGGGGAGAGAGAAAAAGAGAAAAAAGAAAGAAAAAGAAAGAAAAAGAAAGAAAAAAGGAGAGAGAAAGTAAAAAAGGGGGAGAGAGAGAAAGAGAGAAAAAAGAAACAAAGAAAGAAAGAAAAAAGAAAGAGAAAGAAAAAGAGTGAAAGAAAGGGAGAGAGAAAAAGAGAAAGTGAAAGGGAGAGATAAAAGAGAGAAAGAGAAAGCGATAGGGGAGAGAAAAAGAAAGAAAGAAAGAAAGAAAGAAAGAAAGAAAGAAAGAAAGAGGATTATCTTATATCTTCTATAGCTTTTCATAATTTTCCTAGTTTTTCCTGTTTACTCTGATCTATCTAGGCTATTAATGACTGTCCCCCGCACTCCTTACGCTGGACTATGACCATAATAAATATTTGATTTATTAGTCAATTGATGCATTATTCTGCCTTACTCTTTCATCTTTACCCTTTTCTTAAAGCTACGCTGAGGTTCGAGCCGAAAGGAGGAGGGATGTCGGCCTGGAGGAATCTTCTATCGAATTGGCCTCTTCATCCTTAAAGGTATTATATATTCCAAGAAAATCTAGTAAGAGGTTTTTTGTGGCTGTTCAAAGGATTTGTGGAAATGGGAAACTGACATTTTGGACGAAAAATGGAATATGAGATTTTCTTTCAGGTTTCTTTGTATTGGTTTCAACCTTCAAATATATCAACACTGCGGCTTCTGAAATGCCCCAAAGAGGTTTTTGGGGTTTTTTTGTCCTATAAAGCTTTCTTTTTATAGGGAAGCAGTGGCTCAGTGGCTAAGACACTGAGCTTGTCGAGCGAAAGGTCGGCAGTTCAGCGGTTCGAATCCCGAGTGCCGCGCAATGAGGTGAGCTCCCATGACTTGTCCCAGCTTCTGCCAACCTAGCAGTTCGAAAGCCCGTAAAAAATGCAAGTAGAAGAAAAAGGGACCACCTTTGCTGGGAAGGGAACAGCGTTCCGTGCGCCTTTGGCGTTGAGTCATGCCGGCCACATGACCACGGAGACGTCTTTGGACAGCGCTGGCTCTTCGGCTTTGAAACGGAGATGAGCACTGCCCCCTAGAGTCGGGAATGACTAGCACATATGTGCAAGGGGAACCTTTACCTATACCTTTAAAGCTTTCTTCTCTCAACTTCTTTTCTGATGACGTCAAACAGCTGATTGCTCTGGATTTATCCTGCCGGATCTTGTTGCCTCACCTTTCGGATATTACAATACCACTCATCCCCAGCCAATCAATGGGAATTGCAATTGACCAGCTGGAAAAACTGGCTTGATATTGGATGAGCAAAGGCTCCATAGCCTTTGTGCTGATTCACCAACTACCACAATACAAAGATGGAAAATAAAGGAATACATTGCTGATGTTAGCTTGTCGTCCCTCCCCTCTCGCAAACAGGGTTAGGCTCCTGAGCTTGGCAGATTTTTCTCCCTAATCGCATTTTCCATCGCCTTTTAAAATAATCAATTTGGCCTCGTTGTGCCTGCTGAATTTAATTGGGTCAACTTAGTCGATGCCAGGGTTTCAATAACAAGAGGCCAACGTCACTCAGAAGGAGCTTTCTTTAATTGATCTCTAAACCTTGGGCATGAAAGGCAAGTGGCCTACTTTCCCCGCCCTGGTGAAGAAAGGTTAAAGGAAGCCATCACATGAGAGAAGGGTTTTCTGGAGAAGAGATGCTTATATATCTATCTCTCTATCTCTCATCTATCTGTCTGTCTGTCTGTCTGTCTGTCTATCTATCTATCTATCTAGCTAGCTAGCTATCATCTAGCTATCTATTATCTCTCTCTCCCTATCAATCTACCTATCTACCTTCCTACTACCTATCATCCATCCATCCATCATCCATCTATTATCTCTAGCTTCTATCTGGTCTGTCTATCTTCTATCTATCTATTTTCCATCTTCTATTGTCTGTCTTCTATTTTCCATCTTCTATCTTGTCCATTTTCTATCGTCTGTCTGTCTGTCTGTTTGTCTGTCTGTTACCTACCTATCCACAAAAGCTTTTTTTTTTTAAAAAAAGGTCAGATGATGCAAAGAAGCTAAGGGGCCCGAAGGACTGTTTCCTGCCTTCTAAGAGCCAAGGTGCTGAAGGGATTAAATTGTTGGATTACCTCGCAGGGGTAGTTGTTGTTATGGGGAGAAAATGAAAGGAGATGCCCAGATAAGCCTCCCTCCCTATCTATCTATCCATCCATCCATCCATCCATCCATCCATCCATCTATCTATCTGCATCTATCTGCATTCTGGAACTATCTGCATCTATCTATCTATCTATTTATCTATCTATCTATCTATCTATCTATTTATCTATCTATCATCGTCCATCTATCTATCATCTATCTATCTGCATCTATCTGCATTCTGCATCTATCTGCATTTATCTATCTATCTATCTATCTATCTATCTATCTATCTATCTATCTATCTATCTATCTATTACCTCTCTCTCCCTATCAATCTACCTACCTACTTACCTACCTACGATCCATCCTTCCATCCATCATCCATCTATTATCTCTATCTTCTATCCTGTCTGTCTATCTTCTATCTATTTTCCATCTTCTATCTTGTCTGTCTATTTTCTATCTATCTATTTTCCATCTTCTATTGTCTATTTTCTATCTTTTATCTTCTATTTTCCATCTTCTATCTTGTTTGTCTATTTTCTATCTTCTATCTTCTATCTATTTTCCATCTTCTATCTTGTCTATTTTCTATCTTCCGTCTTTCTGTCTGTCTGTCTGTTACCTACCTATCCACAAAAGCTTTTTTTTTTTTTAAAAAAAAAGTCATGTGATGCAAGGAAGCTAAGGGGCCTGAAGGACTGTTTCCTGCCTTCTAAGAGCCAAGGTGCTGAAGGGGTTAAATTGTTGGACTACCTTGCACGGGTAGTTGTTGTTATGGGGAGAAAATGAAAGGAGATGCCCAGATAAGCCTCCCTATCTATCTATCCATCCATCTATCATCTATCATCTATCATCTATCTATCCATCCATCCATCCATCCATCCATCCATCCATCCATCCATCTATTTATCTGCATCTATCTGCATTCTGGAACTATCTGCATCTATCTATCTATCTATCTATCTATCTATCTATCTATCTATCTATCTATCTATCTATCTATCTATCTATCTATCTATCATCGTCTATCTATCTATCATCTATCTATCTGCATCTATCTGCATTCTGCATCTATCTATCTATCTATCTATCTATCTATCTATCTATCTATCTATCTATCGGCAATTCAATTTGCCAGTTGAATTATTCCTGCCCGCTGAGTTCCAGAAAGTTTATTTGTTTAGGTTATTTATATATTTGTGAGGCTTGGAGGACACTCAACCCTAGTCTGTTGCAATTCTGGATACTGATGTCAGTTTTAGATTGCTGCCAAGAGTGCTTTGGTGAGTGAAGTCAATTTGTATTTTCAGTGCCAGTATTGAACAAACGTAGACTGGAATTGTGAGAAGGTTTTCAGTAATGACTATGGCTTGTTGACTTGGTCAACAGTTCAATAAAGAGACACTGTCTGAATGCTATTGCAAGCTTCAATCCAGTTGGCTACCATCATAAAGGACCACATAGAAGAGATCTAGAAGAATGAATGGCCCTCTTCTAGTTGTCTATGGAGAGTCTCAGTCATCCAGGTCATGGTTGTCCCAAAGGTGCTTTTTCAAAAGTCAACTGGATTTCCTTTGTTTTTCCTTGAAAACGTTTTTGCTTCTCATTCAAGAAGCTTCTCAAATTCTGAAGAAGCTTCTTGGATGAAACGTCTTCAGGCAAAAACAAAGAAAGCCCAGATGCCTTTTTGAAACAAAAAAAAATATCACTTTTTGGATCCTTCTCCAGCTAAAGTTTCCTCCATATGTACTGTACAGGATGTTCTCTTCTATAAATAACTCATCACCCGCAGAAGAAGACTCAAATTTGATTAAAAAACAGAAAGTCCGCAAGATGACTTAAAACGGTAAAATCCTTCCTATAGGATTCCCAGAATCTTGGAAGTCACTTTCTGGTGTTAGGGTGTCTAAGTAATACATCCATATCAAGCCAAACTCCAAGGCAGGTACCATATTTTTCAGAGTATAAGACGCACCTTAATTTTTGGAGAGGAAAATAAGAAAAAAGCTGATTGGCAGGTGGATCGGCCTCCTGGAATACCCCCAATCAGCTGTTCCCAGAGGTGAATTTTAGCAACAGGTTCCTTGGTTGTGAGCTCTGTGCCTTGCTTTTTTTTGCTTTTTTTTTCTGCCTCTGAAACTTCTGAAACTCCCTTTAAGAAAAAACTTTTTTTCCTGCCTCTGAAAGCCTCCGAAACAGCTTCAGAAAAAAAGCTTTTGAAGCTCTGTTTGGAGGCTTTTTTTCCTGAAGTTTCATTTCTGATGCTTTTTTCAGCCTCTGAAACCTCCGTTTGAGAAGCTGGGCGGGGCTAAATTCGGAGTATAAGATGCACCCAGATTTTCACCCTCTTTTTTGGGGGGAAAAAGGTGCGTCTTATACTCTGAAAAATACGGCAGATTCCTCAAAGAATAGCTTTATTGGAAATGTCATATTGGCACAGATCTGGTGACAACCGACTCTGAAAAGTCCCGCGGTTTTTCACCTAATTAAAAGTAAAAGTTTTTTTTTTTAAAAAAAAGAAAATGGAGAAGGAAATGGAATTCTTTTTCAAAGAAAATAAAAACAGAGAATCGTCCCTGCAAAATGTATGGGATACTGCCAAGGCATATTTCAGCGATTTCTTACATAGGAAGGAAAAATAGGGAGAAGAAAAGAGGAAAGGAATTAGAAGAAGAATATAAAAGACTAGAATTGGAACTACAGAAAGATCCGCAAATGGAACTAGTAAAACATGAATCTTAAGAGAAAGAAGAACTGGCACAAAAAATTAAAGCAGCTAAACAAAACTTCTTTGAAAATGCAAATAAGCTGGGGAGATGGTTGGCATTTTGACTCAAAAAAGAGAAAGAAAAAAAAACTAATACAAAAATTACGAGATGAGACGGTTCAATTCGAAATGAAAACTGAAAACAAAAATGAAGACAAAAAAAAAATAAAAGTTTTCCTCTCAACCCCAAAACCATCAGTCACATGGTCCAATCACGGGTCTGGCTGGTTGCCTGGTGACCTCACTCCTCCTTCCTCTGACCAGGTGTGAGAATGTCCTTGGTTCCCAAGAGAAAGTATTTTGTTTTGACTACACAATCTCCAACTATCTCTAATCCCCGCCTCCCTATACCTCTGCTCTAGTGTGACAACACTGAAGCTGTCAAGATGGCTTCCACCAGGTCAGCTTCAGGGTTGACATCTGGAAGAAAAATACTTTTTTTTACAGTTGATGTATGTTTATTTTTATTTTTTTCAAGTTGGTTTTCTTTTCCTAAGCATATGACAGTCCACTCTTTTTCCTTTCCAGAGTCAAGGGGATTATATCAACGCCCGACACTGTGTGCCCACTAACCAAGAAGTCAGTCGGGAAGGGGTATCCGTGTCTTCTCACAGCTCCCGCCGATCTTCGCATACAGCGCTGTCCGACTCTGCAAGTAGGAGGGTGTTCTTATCTAGGCTTCCTTAGAAAGCATACAGCACAACCTTAGTCCCGGCAAACCTCTTTTATTCATACGGTTGTGAATGATTGTCATTCCCAGTCCAAAAGGCTTCTCAAACAGTCTTTCAGGGGAATGTTTATAAACACCCAACTTATCTCCCTTGGAATGCTGCCAGAGAAATAATTGCCAAATTATCTATACTCAAAATTTCCGCTGCCGGTTCTCCAGAACTGGTCAGAACCTGCTGAAACCCACCTCTGGTGTGCGGCGTCCAGCTGCTCTTCCAGGTCCCGTTGTGCACATGGGTGCCGGACAGCTGGTCCTCACTTCCGGAACCCGGAAGAGCAGCTGGCATTGGCGCGTATGCCCACAGAGAGGGCTCCATGCCATAGGTTCACCATCGCGGCCTTACTGCATCCATCGAGTAATATTTATTTGGTCAATCACCAGCAACATTTTCTCTTTCTCTTCCTTCACCTCTTCCCAAATTTGTTTGTTTTTCTACAGCCACGTCATCCATGCGGCACACCGATGCCAGCACTCCGACGCGGCAAAGCTTATCATTGGGGCAACCAGACAAGGTCTCCTTACGGCTTGCCTCCGGTGGCAGCACTCAGGTAAGGCTCCTGAGAAATTGCTTTGCCCAGGAACGGTGATTCACCCCAACAAGGGAGAGGACAGGTTAGAAGGTTAGATGCTTTGAACTCTAATGAAACAATTACTGGATTATCTCCCCGTGAATGCATCCGAAAAGGTCATTATGTGCAGAACAAATGATGATTCATTGTCGGATGATTAGTGAAAGTGACCTGGTCTTCTCTTTGGAAAGAGCAAATATCTATATATATTAACAGAGGGATACAATCAAGATCAAGGGAGGTACTGATGAGGAAGAGGAGGAACAGCTGGGTCCAGTGCCTGATGTGCAGATGCGCAGAAGGCAGAGGAGAGGAGAGCAGTGGAAATCTATGGGCCGGTCCTTGGGATGGAAGAGCTTCTGCTGCTAGTGAAGCCCCATCCTAGCTCTGGGGATAAAAGGCATGGGGCGGAGATGAATAGATGTGGCAGACAGCTATTCATCTTCCGGCTGGCCGGACTTGTCAGCCTGAGAGAGAAACTTTTTGCCAGGTCTGCCGGCGCACCTAATAAAGGAATCTTTCGAGTTCACTTCAGAGGGTTTGTCGTGTTTGGGGAGCTGGATCAGAACATAAACTGAACGCTGCGGAAGGCAGCGGTCCAATTCATTCCTCGCAGAAGGTGGATTGTGATGCCTTTTTCCCCCCTTCCTGTTTTCCCTCTTCATAGGGCATCATAACTCCCTCCGACCATCTTGTACAGCATCACATGACGCAGCCCACGGTCCCTGCCCAACAAACATTGATGGTATGTTGTCCACAATGCAAACCCATATTAGACGTGCTTTGTAGCCAGGGAATGCAGAGATCCTTCCTTGCTGTCAGGTTTCGATGTCGTCTCAAATAAATTGCATTTCCAAACAAATAGTCTTTGATGAAATCTTTCATTTATTAAGCACGACAATCTGTCCCTGATTATGTCGTAGCCAACACTGACTTCCTGACCCCAAACCTTCCCTTTCCGTTCCCCAATTTTCTGCATCTCATTGGCCATCTTCCAAATCACTCTCCCCATATCTACTACTTCAGCTTCCAGGAATGTCCCCCCTCCCAACCCATCTCCTAGGGGAAGTTATCTTCAGGGAAAATAAGTAGGTGAAGAGTCAAGCGTCCTCTTGCCAGCTGCCCCCTCTTCTCCTCCTTATGTCAGCACTGGAACGAATGTAGTTTGGAGTGCTGACACTTGCTTCTCGTCTGAATAACTCGATATTACGTAGGTCAGCTTGGAGCCCATATTTCTTGCTCCTGCTTTGGGTCTTTTAAGTGTTGACATCTGAAGTATGGGAGATGTAACACCGTGCATGGTGGGAGACCAGATCTTGAGTTGGAAACGAGGGAAGGAAGTCATCATGTTGTAATTCTCCGAACTGCACAGAATCTTAGCTAGAGGTTCTCCCGAACCCCTGCAAACCCCCAGCAGCCCACCCCTGGGGGGCAGGGGTGGGATTCAAGTAATTTAACCACCAGTTCTCTGCCCTAATGATTTCTTTCAACAACCAGTTTGCCAAACTGCTCAGAAAGTTAACAACTGGTTCTCCCAAAGTGGTGCGAACCGGCTGAATCCCATCACTGGGTGGCGGGGAAAGAGCATTGGACTCAGTGGTTGTTGGGAAGGAAGGAAAAGGGAGGTCGGAAGATATTAAAGGGAGAAAAGAGAAGCATAGATGATGAACAAAGCAGCAGTGACCTTAATATTCATACACGGAGTAGTTAGCCCATGTGCTGTATGCAGGGTGGATCATGGCAGTTACATTTTTTTTTTTTTTTGCAAAACCTGGTTCCAAGTTGGTCTCGTCTTTGCAGCCAGGCTATCACTTCCCAACGCAAATGGGGATGATGCACCAGCTCAAGGAACAGCTGGAAGAGCGGACACGCATCCTGCAAGCCGACATTAAGACCCAGCAAGAGGAACTGCATGTAATCAAGGAGCAGCTGCAACTCGTCCAAGACTCCAATCTGCAGGTATCTTGTGGTCAGGCTGCTTTAGCAGGAGACTGTCCCTGGTGGATCTTGATTGACCTCTGAGGCTCAAGGTTCTTCTCCTTCTCCACCACTCCTCCTTCTCCTCTTTCTCCTCTCCCCTTGTAGATTTTGATTGACCCCAGAATCTCAACCTTCTTCTCCTTCTCCTCCTCTCCTCTTGTGGGTTTGTATTGACCCCAGAAGCCCAACCTTCTTCTTCTCCATCATTCCTCCTTCTCCTCCTCCTCCTCCTCCTCCTCCTCCTCCTCCTCCTCCTCCTCCTCCTCCTCCTCTCTCCTTGTGGATTTTGATTGACCCAAGAAGCTCAACCTTCTTCTCCTTCTCCACCACTCCCCCTTCTCTTTCTCCTCCTCCTCCTCTTCCTCTCCCCTTGTGGGTTTGTATTGACCCCAGAAGCCCAACCTTCTTCTTCTTCTCCACCACTCCTCCTTCTCCTTCTCCTCCTCTTCCCTTGTGAGTTTTGATTGCCCCCAGAAGCTCAAACTTCTCCACCACTCCTCCTTCTCCTCCTCCCCCTTCCCCTTCTTCTCCCTCTGATCAGCTAATGGTACCCTGAAAAGCTTCTCTAGGAATTTTGGATTTTTATGTTGAAGAGAGAGCAATGATTAGACATTTCAATGGAGTGGTAATTATCTTCTCACCCAGAAGGTTCAAGATTCAGCGTTCAGCATCTTCAGAGAGGTCTGAGTAAACTCTCCATAGGGAATCCCAGAGATGTATCGCCCATTGTGGCAGCTTCTGACATAAATCTCACCCAACTTCCCATGTCTGTCAGCGTTCCAGAAAACCCCAACTCCAATTAAAACCTCCAAGGTTTTCTCAAAGTTCCATTTATTAGAGTAGGTATACTGGCACATCTGGGAAAACCCGAAATTGAGAGTTCCGAGTTTTCCCTCAGTAAATCAAAACCCCCAAAACCATCCCCTCACTCCTCAGTCCATCACATGTTCCAATCACCATCCGTCCCATCTCAAGACATCACTCCAACCACTCTCCTCCTCCAGATGCAGGATGAGTCTGACCTTGACCGAAAGGAAGAATGCTATTATGTCTACAGACTAAATCTACTAAACCCCCCTCCTACTTTCCCACACAGGAGAAGGTGGCAGGGTGGAAGCTTCTGTTGCTAATATGGCTTCCAAAGCTGACGATGTCTATGCTTCGTCACTTCAGATAATTCACGTACCTCGCTTAGCAAAAACAATTCTTCTAAAACAACGAGGCTGTTTTCTACAGAGGCTGTTTACTGTTCCAGTAAAATTTCTGGCTGTTTTTTTTTTTTAAAAAAATAAATAAATAACGGTGCATAGGTATTCCAGCAAATAATGCAACATCTATATATAGTAAAGGTTCAGTTATCATTTTGGAGTGTTTATAATTTATAATTGGCAAAGGGCTGGCTGACCTCTAGTGGATATTCTTGCCATAGTTCCATGCAGTGAGGGAAATTCTGAATGGTCTTTTTCCCAGTGGTGAAATTCATTTTTTTTTTACTACCGGTTCTGTGGGCAAGGCTTGGTGGGCATAGCAGGGGAAGGATACTGCAAAATCTCCATTCCCTCCCCACTCCTAGGGGAAGGATATTGCAAAATCTCCATTCCCTCCCCACTCCTGGGGGAAGGATACTGCAAAATCCCCATTCCCTCCCCACTCCTGTGGGAAGGATATTGCAAAATCCCCATTTCCTCCCCATTCCTGGGGGAAGGATATTGCAAAATCACCATTCCCACCCCACTCCTGGAGGAAGGATATTGCAAAATCTCCATTCCCTCTCCACTCCTGGGGAAAGGATATTGCAAAATCGCCATTCCCACCCCACTCCTGGGGGAAGGATATTGCAAAATCCCCATTCCCACCCCACTCCTGGGGGAAGGATATTGCAAAATCTCCATTTCCTCCCCATTCCTGGGGAAAGGATATTGCAAAATCGCCATTCCCACCCCACTCCTGGGGGAAGGATATTGCAAAAAACCCATTCCCACCCCACTCCTGGGGGAAGGATATTGCAAAATCACCATTCCCACCCCACTCCTGGGGGAAGGATATTGCAAAATCCCCATTCCCATCCCACTCCAGGGGAAGGATACTGCAAAATCCCCATTCTCTCTCCACTCCTGGGGGAAGGATACTGCAAAATCCCCATTCCGTCCCCACTCCTGGGGGAAGGAGATTGCAAAATCTCCATTCCCTCCCCACTCGGGGGCCAGCCAGAGGTGGTATTTGCCGGTTCTCTGAACTACTCATAATTTCTGCTACTGGTTCTCCAGAAGCTGTCAGAACCTGCTGGATTTCCCCCCTGCTTTCCCCCCTAATTCTTATTTCCTTGCCCCAAACTCACAGAAACCTTCTTTAAATTCCCAAGCAACTTCCTTTCTCTTAAAGGCAACATTATGAGGCTTTTCCAAGACCAGAAGGTTGACGAACAAAAATGTTAATTTTTGTCTTGATGTTCCAACTGGAACTTGATCTCTCTCTCTCTTTCACCACGAACCCACCCAAAAATTTACAAAAACCAAAAGTGATATTCATCGTGCCCGTCTCTACCAAGCTGTGTCTTCTTCCATGCCTTTGTGGATAATGACACTCTCTGCAACTTGGTTTTGTGTAGCACAAGGTGTGTTTTCCTCATCACTTGCTGTTCTGACCTAGGCTTCTCCAAAAACCACGAAAGCAGACTCCTTGTCCCGACAAAAAACCCTTTTTATTAAGTTACTGTGAATTCTTCTCATTCACACCCAGCAAAGTCTTTCAAGGGTGAACTTACAGTCACAGACCTTATCTGGCTTGGAGAGAGCTGCCAGGCCAATATCTTCAAAACTTAGCCAGGAGTCTCGGAGAGTCATGAACCAATTAAGTGAACTAATTGTCTCCTGCGAACTCCACTCCCCTGTCGCTCCTCTTTTATTCCCTCTGGGAGGGGCCATTCATCGTCCACCTGTGGCCTTACTCCCAAGTCGACCCTTGTTCTTTAGCTGTTCCCTTCGTCTGGCAACTCTGTGCATGCACACACTGGGAACAGGACCCAGCTGTTCTTCTGCCTCACTGATGTCTGACTCCAAAGGCATCTGATAACTATCGGACAGCCCTGGCCCCCTCTCTGCCTCCCACGCAGAGCCCTCATCAGAGCCTTCCCCAGACTCCAGGACTGGCCCATGTTCCTCCCCAACCTCCTCACTGTCCGTATCTGCTGCCAGCTCCACTGGCGGGCCACAACACTCGCCTTTTGTAGAAGGTTGGAAAGCACGAAGGTTGACAGGTGAACTGAGCTCCAGTTGGCATCGTGAGATTCTCATAAAAAATGTCCCTTCGGCTTTTGAGGCTTCCTGGTGACCCCATCTCCCCTTTGACTGTCCTCTCTTGTCCAATAGATGTTCATGCAGCAGTCCATGCCTATGGTCTTCAACACAGTGCAGTCCCAACAGACCCCAAGGCGGCAACCACCGGGAGCCACCTTAGGGAACAGGCCAGCTGCTCCCACGAAGTCCCAACAGCAGCAAAGCATCATGGGATCGAAGCAGTTTGGTGGTGCTCCCTTGGCCTCCCAGCCGTCCTTCCTCAGGGAGCCGTGTGTCACATCAACCCAGGTAAATTCTCTGTTGTTGTTGTTTTTACATTATTACGATTGGTGTAGTGGGGTCCTTGCTGCCTTCTGAGCTTGGAGGTTTTTGGGCAGACGTTTCATTACCCAAATAGGTAACATCATCGGTGCAAGGAGGGAGGAGGGTTTGCAGAGAGGAGGAGGAGGAGGAGGAGGAGGAGGAGGAAGAGGCGGCCTGAGGGGTCCTTGGTGCTCACTGAGCTTAGTGGTTTCTTTGCAGACAATTCACTACCCAACTACATGGGGCTCCCCTTGAGGTACACTCGGAGGCTCCAACTGGCGCAGAGTGCAGCCGCGCGGGTGGTTATGGGAGCAACGTGGAGTTCCCATATAACACCTCTCCTGCGCGAGCTGCACTGGCTCCCGGTGGTCTTCCGAGTGCGCTTCAAGGTTTTGGTTACCACCTTTAAAGCGCTCCATGGCTTAGGACCTGGTTATCTACGGGACCGCCTACTACCACCAATAGCCTCCCACCGGCCAGTACGCTCCCATAGAGAGGGGCTCCTTCGGGTGCCGTCGGCCAAACAATGTCGACTGGCGGCCCCTAGGGGGAGAGCCTTCTCTGTGGGGGCACCTACGATCTGGAACGAGCTCCCCCCGGAGATACGGAGGATCCCGGATCTGCGCACCTTCCGCCGTGCGCTTAAAACGTTTTTATTCCATCAAGCTGGCCTGGCCTAAATCTTCTCCTTTTTAAAATTTTTAAATTTTAAATTTAAATTTTAAACATGAATTTGATATTATGGGATATTTTTAAAATTTAGCCAAACTGTTTAATCTGTTTTAACCTATTTTAAATTTTGTATTTTCTGTGTTTTTATCTTTTGGCTGTTCACCACCCTGAGTCCTTCGGGAGAAGGGCGGTATAGAAATCTAATAAAACATAAAACATAAACAAACTAGATACTGTAACATCATCAGTTTTAGAAGGGAGTGTGGTTTGCTCTGATTTTATATACTAGTCAGTGTTGGTGGGAGTATAAGCTGAGAAACTGCACTCCCTTCTAGCACTGATGATGGTACCCAGTTGGGTAATGAAACGTCTGCCAGAAAACACTGAAGCTCAGAGAGCACCAGGCACCCCAAAGTCATTGTTGTCTTCCTCCTCTCCGCAAACCCTTCTCCCTTCTAGCACTGATGACATAACCTAGATGTCTGCAAGAAAAGCACCAAGCTCAGAGAGCACCAAGGACCCCACGGTTTAACCCTGAGCTACAAATATTATCTTCTCTCGATTAGTTTAGTAGCCCTCTGTGGTTTTCCCCACCCAACCCCAGTCAAGCCATCTCTAATCGCGAGATTAATTTCTCCTAGATAAACCCACACGGACGTAATCATGATTACACCCAAAGATCAGAAATGATTCAAAACCCAGTTGTAGTTCCGATCACTTCCCATCGATGAGCGATAACTTCTACAAATTAGAAAATGAAAAGAAAGATGTCAGCGTTGCGACGCTGGCATAGAGAGAGCAGAGGGGAGCGAAAGATAAACTCTGAAACTTTTGCCTGATAAATCCCTTTGAAGCCCGGTTGTCGTGGAAATGAGGGGAGGGGGACACATTCCTGAGAAATGACGAGGAAAAGAAGTCTGAAGAATGACTTGGAAGACAGCTAATGAGAAGCAGAGATTTGGGGATTGGAAAGAGAGGGATTGGGAGGCAAAAGGTCAGTCTTGTCCACGCAGAGTCATGATCCGGTGGCTGAGCTCAATTAAAGAAAAGATTTCTTTAAAGATTGGCAGTTTGGAAATTCATTTAATTTTGAGATAGCACCGCAGTCTGACAGATTAGTTGGTGACTCACTCAACAACTGCCTTTCTTAGTGACAGAGATGCTGGTCATAAATCGAGGATTACCTCTATCTGGGGGTTCTGAATCAATCCCCCCCGTCCCTTGGGAGCCTGCAAGATTCCTGTTCAACCATTTGTGTTTTGATTTCAGGGGCAACCACAACAGCGAAAACACGTTGTGAGAGGAAACCAGATGAAGCCGGTTTGCATGCCCATCCAGATGAGTATTTCTCTACCCGTCTACAACAACCCCATGGTTTTTACTCAAACCCACCCTCTCCCGGTGCCTTCTCCAATGCCACAAGAACTGGGCGAGAGGACACAACCGTCCGATTACAACCAAGAAGGAAACTTAAGGTACGGATGAGGAGAGACCTTGAGAAAGGAGGAGGAACTCTAGTTTTGAGGGGACAAAACGCCCCTCAGTTCAACCTTCTAGAAATGAAGAACCTAATGTGTCCAAGTCCCAAAGATGCTTTTTGCAAGAGGCAAGTGGACTTTCTGGGTTTTTACTTGAAGATGTTTCGCTTCTCATCCAAGAAGCTTCTTCAGCTCTGACTGGATGGTGGGGAATGGAATAAATGCATGGCACAACATAGGAGAACCACCCAAACACAAACTGAGCAAAATGATATATGCAGTACAATGCGGTGAGCAATGTGCAGATCTGTACATTGGGGAAACAAAACCACCACTTCCCAAACACATGGCACAACATAGGAGAACAAACACATCCGGATTAGATTCAGCAGTCCATCTGCATTGAAAAGACAAAGGTCACTCTTTTGAAGATAACAAAGTCCACATTTTGGACAGAGAGGACTACTGGTTTGAAAGAGGGGTCAAAGAGGGGCCCATCTAGGTCAAAATTGAACAGCCCCATCTCAACACAGGGGGAGGGATGTGACACCATCTATCTCCAGTCTACAACACAGTCCTTTCATCAGTTGCAAGAAGGCTCCCCACCCATTTTCCCCACTCAGGTCACCCTGAGGACACAGATAAACCTCTAAGTAGCCTCAATGGCTCTCTAAAAGGATACAAATGTCCATCTGTCTGCAAGGAGTATCAATCCTTCCATTCCCCACTGTCCAGCCAGAACTGAAGAAGCTTCTTGGATGAGAAGCGAAATGTCTTCAAAGAAAAAACCAGAAAGTCCAGTTGTCTCTTGAAAAAGCACCTTTGGGACAACCATGACTTGGATGACGGAGGATCTCCACAGACTAATGTTCTTGTCTGATCTGTTGGACTTTTGTTAAGTCCTATGGTCCAAAATGAGTACAACTTGCATGAAAACTGTTCAAGCACCACTTGTCTATTTTTTCTCACAGTTGTGTGTTGGGTGTGCTCTTTTCCTTCCCCAGGATGTTGTTAGATCAACCTGTGCCGTCACTGATGTCCAGCACGAGCGGGAACAATCAGACCTCCCAAAACAACACTAGTAGACAGCAGACCAAGTAAGCCACCATCTTATCACGATGACTCTATCTTGACCAACTGAAGATGAGCGGACTTCACCTCCCAGAATTCTAAGCAATGGCTTAGAATTCTGGGAGTTGAAGTCCATATACTTGAAAACAGCCAAGATTGGGAAATCTTCATCTACTGAATAAGTGTAAATTCCGTAGAATTTTCTAGAACGTAACAAATGACTCGCGCGTTGTGAAGGCAGACTTGGACATTGTAGTGTTCTCCAGACACAAAGATAGATAATGGGTCATAAATTTTGACTTGCTGCTTTGTGGGAGACTGCTTGGAAAGATGGTTTAATGGTGGACAGGATCACATGGTTTGAGTTCCTGAGCAGAAAAAGGGGCGAGATGCAGCGAGTCCCCAGGTTTTATGCCCTCTCTGGCTTTGAACTTCCTGGGGCCCAGGAAGAGTATCCTGATTGGTTGTTAGACTCCCAGGGGGTGGGGGTCTTAGCTAGCCTTGCTGGCTGATGTAATCTTCCCAGGTGCCATGTGGTGAGTTTCTGTTGCTAGATGGGTCCTATTGTGTTGCAGATGATGGTCCATTGACAAAGGGTGGGAGGGGGCAGGAAGGTGGGAGCTGCTTTGTCTTTAAAACATGTTTCTCCATTTCTCAACCAGGGAAATATAATATTCTGCCCTTTTAATATTTCCTAAAATATTTCATTCTTCTAGGAAAGGGGTGGGTGCTAACTTCCTACACTAGCTATCTCGTTTTGATGTGGGATGAAACCTTCCATTTCTTTTTCTTCACCAAGCTTTTCATTTTTCCCCTCGGAAGGTTTCCTCAAGAACCGCAGAGTCTGCCTTCCGCAATCCAGATGCAACCCGTCACGTGCGCGGCCATCCGGGCCCCGGTCCCGTCTCCTGGATTCACCCCTTCTCTGATGATCCCTCAACCCAGCATGACTGTCCCGCAGAGCCATCCGGCCAACACCCTCCAACAGTGGACGCCGCAGCCAGTTCAACCACATCATCTTTACCTCCAGGTAAATTGTTTTGCAAGATGCAACAATCGATAAAGAGATGTAATCCTCAATTTACAACGGTTCATTTAGCGAATTTAGCTGAAATCTTGAGCTCAATTCTAGTCATTAAGTCAAGGATTAGCCAAAAAGGCAACCAATGGGAGGAAGAGATGAAAAAAAAAAAATAGGTTAGAGAAAGCTGGATCAAACTTAAAACCTAGAGTGTTGCGATCACTCTCTGGAAATAATATTGAGCTATAGAAGAAAATAAAAATTGCAGAATTCTGAAAGTAGAAGTCCACCTATCTTAAAGTCGGCATGGTTGAGAAATGTGGCTGAAGACAATTATTCACTTCCATTCCGAATGATGGCCTCGATATCCATCTATTGTTGATGGTGATGCCTGAAACTAGACACGTGGCAATTAATCGTAAACAGGGTTTAGCAACTTCAAGACCGGTGGTCTTCAATTCCCAGAATTCCCTTTCCATATCGCGTGCGTTCAATGCTCCCTTCCAACATTATGATGACTTGAGGTTGTAGGTGTTCTCTGAAGTCCCAAAGGTGCTTTTTCAAGAGGCAACTGGATTTTGTGGTTTTTCTTTGAAGACTTCAAACCCAAGAATACACTAAGGCAGAAGCTTGTCCACCCCAAGGATAAAACACCCAGACACAAACTGAGCAACGTGGTATAGGCTGTACAATGCGGTGAGCCATGTGCAGATCTGTACATTGGGGAAACAAAACAACCACTTCCCAAACACCTGGCACAACATAGGAGAACAAACACATCAGAACTCCACATTTTGGACAGAGGGGACCGCTTGTTTGAAAGAGGGGTCAAAGAGGCCATCTGGGTCAAAATTGAACAGCCCCATCTCAACACAGGGGGAGGGATGTGACACGATCAATCTCCAGTCTACCACACAGTCCTTTCAGCAGTTGCAAGAAGGCTCCACACCCATTTGCCCCACTCAGGTGACCCTGAGGAAACAGATAAACCTACAAGTGGCTTCAACGACTCTCTAAAAGGAATGCAAATGACCATCTGTCTGCAAGGAGCATCAACCCTTTCTATTCCCCACCATCCTGCCAGAACCGCTGAAGCTTCTTGGATGAGAAGCGAAACGTCTTCAAAGAAAAACCAAAAAGTCTAGTTGCCTCTTGGGGGTGGGGGGGAAAGCACCTTCAGGACAACCACGATCTGGAGGACTGACGATGTCCATAGATGTGTTCTTTGAAGTGGCTTCACATTGAATCTTCTCTTCCTTACAGATCCCGAGTGCAGCTGAACCAGGGCAGAACCAGCACTTATTCCAACAACCACCCTTACCTCAACAGACGGCCACCATGGGTTATTTCCACCACCCACAGCCCCCGAGTCATCACCTACAAGGGCAGCCGTGCAGCTTACAAGATTTGCCCGAAATGCAGTTGCCTTGAGGTTCTCGAATGAGATGGTCATCACTGTTTTATTACCTCAGGTCGGGCAGCGAATCTTGACCGCCGAGCAGGAGAGTTTGGGTCCTCCTCCAGAAGGCTGCAAGGCGAGAAGAAACGCCCAGGGATGTAGAAGGAGCGGAGAGCTACAGCTGGCAACCTTTCTGCTTAGGAAACCAGCAGCCCAAAAGGCAGTTGGCCTTTGGCTGTTCAAGTTTTGCAGCTCCACAAGCGCAGGGAGGAAAGGTTAAGGGAGTTACGTTGGCTTAAGGAACTGTCAGTCAACGTGAGTTTTGACAAGCAGACCAGAACTAGGAGCTCGCATGGACAAAGAGACCAGCTTGACCGGAATGGTCAGAGAGACTCAAGGACTTGCAGGAAATCACACAACCCTAATAATTGCAACTAGGTTTGCATGCGGCCAAGCCAAATATAGCAATAGCATTTAGACTTATATACCGCTTTACACTGTTCGACAGCCGTTTCTAAGCAGTATACAGTCAGCATATTTGCCCCCAACATTATGGGTCCTCATTTTACCCACCTCGGAAGGATGGAAGGCTGAGTCCAACCTTGAGCCCTGGTGAGATTGGAACTGCCAAATTGCAGGCAGCCGGCATTCAGCAGGAGCCTGCAGTACTGCACTCTGACCACTGCACCACCGTGGCGCATATATATTTCATATGGCGGCTGGATTTTAGCCTGCAAGTCCTTTCTTTTGTTACTAGGATCCAATTTTACACACTGATAAATTTAGACCCACCCCTAAGAGGTGGGGTTTTTTTTGAAAAATGTTTGCTGTGAAATAGGACTTGATTGCCATGTTTCACTTGTTCAGTGTGTGCGATCAATGTTATTTTTAAGGTTCGCAATTTCCTTGCGACTCAAACTTTTTTTCCCCCCTCCCGTCTGGACTTCTGGAATACTCGAACGATGCTGCTACCGTTTTATGGAAACCACTTTGGCCTGAATTTCTTTCGTTGTACACCAGCTCCTTTTGGTCTTTCGAGTTGTCTATAGAGTCCATATTTTATTATGGAGATTTAAAAAAAAATTATTTATCTAGCTCGATTCCCTGATGAACCAAATAGGGTGCAAGGAAGATCCTTATTTTTATTTATTTTTTTTCTCCTCCTCTGGTTGAATTAAACCTCATTTTGGAGAAACATCTTGCCACCCAGAGATAAAATAAAACTTTGGGGTTTTGCTGTTAAAAGAGTTTGGCAAAGCGGAATCTTTGATCTAAGAAACGTCACGAGTCAGTAGGGTTAGCAATAAAGTGTATTTTTGTAAATGGTCATTTTAAAAAAAAACAACGGAAAAAAAGACTTGTTTATATATTTATGAACTTTTTTTTAAAGTTTTTTTTTTAAAAAAATCCTCCATGGTGAGAAAGCACCAAAGCATCCTTTTATTGTCTCTTTTTGCAAAAAGGAATGACTTGTAATTTGCAAGGGGTATTTACAAACAAACAAAAAAAAAGACATAACTTTGTTCAGCTTGCACATTTTTTTTTCTTTAGTCTTTCCAGCTTGTTCCTCCTTTTTGGGATGTAAAACTTTTACCTGCTGCTGTTATAGTGCAAAGTTGTTTTCACAAGTTCAGTCTTAGACGGCATTTGTTTAATAATAGTTCAGGGTCATACATTTGAAAAAAAAACAAACAGCAAATGATGTTTATTCAGGTATAACTCTCTCTCTCTCTCTGTGTGTGTGCGTGTGTGTGTGTGTATAAAACTCTCAGGCGGATGAATCACTGTTTTACAAGAATCTGCATTTTCTTAGGATTGTAGTTTCTTTATTGCCGAACATACTTTGCATGGACAGGCATGTACCGGTCAGTTTCCCTGGATATTTAAACAAAGGGGTAGCAATGGATTTTTCCTAAATCCAGTACCTGTAGAGCAGTGTTCCTCAACCTTGGCCATCTGAAGATATGTGGACTTCAATTCCCAGAATTCCCCAACCAGCATAAGTACAAATCTGGCATCAAATGCAATGCTTTGCAAACCTGGGTTAAACATGGTTTAACTTTGGGTGACGATCCCCGAACCCCCTACTTATCTCAAAAGGGACATTTAAATGGAAAAGTCTGCCCTGTGTTCTAAACTATATTTGAACATCTAAAGTATTTCTGTTAAGATGAAAATTGATCCAATCACCAAGGGCAATTTTGCTGAAGTGACATTTAAGATCAGTCCATCTTGTTTTTAAAATACTAAAAGGTAAAAGTTCCCCTTGCACATAGGTGCTAGTCCTTCCCGACTCTAGGGGGCGGTGCTCATCTCCGTTTCAAAGCCGAAGAGCCAGCACTGTCTGAAGACGTCTCCGTGGTCATGTGGCCGGCATGACTCAATGTCACAGGCGCAAGGAACGCTGTTCCCTTCCCACCAAAGGTGGTCCCTATTTTTCTACTTGCATTTTTTACGTGCTTTCGAACTGCTAGGTTGGCAGAAGCTGGGAAAAGTCACGGGAGCTCACCCCGTTACGTGGCACTAGGGATTCGAACCGCTGAACTGCCGACCTTTTGATCGACAAGCTCAGCGTCTTAGCCACTGAGCCACCACATCCCTTTTTAAAATACTGGTAGACCTCAAATTCCGACTGTTCGTTCAGCGACCGTTCAAAGCTACGACGGTACTGAAAGGAAGGGACTCATCACCGGCTCTCCAAGTTGATAAAAGAGCTTCTGAAAAGCACTTTTGGATAGGGAAGGAAAAAGCTTGGGAAACCCTAAATCTAATGCAACAGTGACGAAGTCACTAAACAGATTGTCTTAATTGGAGTTAATTCTGCTTGGTGTGTTGAGGAAGACTGCTTGAAATGATAAATCATCTCCTAAATCTTTAGAATTTGGAAAGGTAGAGAGCAGGCTAAGAATGCTTGCTGAGCCCATGGACTTTTCTTTTTTTTTTGACTTTACTGCCTATACAGCTAGTCCTCGACTTACGACCACAATGGAGCCCAGAACTGATGTTGCTAAGTGAAAAATTTGTTGAATTTTGCCCCTGGCCACGTTTGTTAAGCGAAATCACTGCAATTGTTAAATGAGTCAGACGGTTGTTTAGTGAATCTGGTTTCCCCATTGACTTGGCTTGTCGAGAAGGTCGCAAAAGCAGATCACGTCAGCCTGGGACACGGCAACTGTTCTAAATATGAACAGGCATTGTCAGGCATCCGAATGTAAATCACGTCACCACGGGGGATGCTGCAACGGTCATAAGCGTGAGAAACGGTCACAACTGTGCCGTTGTAACTTTGAAACGGTCACTAAATGAGCTCTCGTAAGTCAAGGACTACCTTTAGGTGTGTTGTAGAAGTTAGAAGTCTTAGCAGGATTCAAAGTGAGACCAATCTTTAGTTCATTGTAGAACCACAAAAATCATTTTTTTCCCCCAGCCTGGCACTTTCTGTACATATTTACAAATGAAAAGGCTGGTGGGTTGACAGAGGCAGAGTCTAACTTTATATACTAGCTGGAAAGAAAGAAAGAAAGAAAGAAAGAAAGAAAGAAAGAAAGAAAGAAAGAAAGAAAGAAAGAAAGAAAGAAAGAAAGAAAGAAAGGAAGGAAGGAAGGAAGGAAGGAAGGAAGGAAGGAAGGAAGGAAGGAAGGAAGAAAAAGAAAGGAAGGAAAGAAAGAAGAAAAAAGAAAGAAAAAAGGAAGGAGGAATGAAGGAAGAAAGAAAGAAAGCACAAAAGGGGAAAAAGAAAAAAAGGCGAAAGTTTAAAATCGAATATTGAATTTATTTTGTACGGTGTCAAATATAAATAACTTTTTTTTTAAAAAAAAGCATTCCTATTCATAAAGTATTTTGTAAATGGGGAAAAAAATAATAAAAGCGGCAAGCAAGTGTCTTATTGAGATTTGGGAGCGGTGGCGGGGGGGGGGATAAACCAGGATCGACTGGAATCCTCTCAAATCCTTGTTAAATCGTGTCCTTGGATCCTTCAGCAGATTTGTACATATTATTTTGGAAGAAAAATAAAACTCTACTTTTAAGAAACGTCGTGCGGTGGCTGATGGTTCCTGGGATACATTCAGCATTTGCTCACGGGAAGGAAGGAGGTACTTTTGAGAGTCCTATTTCACTCCAAAGCAGAAAAATTAAAGTGCTGATTCTTAAAAGTAGCTTAAAATTAAAATTAGAATAATAACAGAGTTGGAAGGGACTTTGGAGGTCTTCTAGTCCAACCCCCTGCTTAGGCAGGAAATCCTACACCACTTCAGGCAAATGGTTATCCAACATCTTCTTCAAAACTTCCAGTGTTGGAGCATTCGCAACTTCTGGTGGCAAGTCGTTCCACTGATTGATTGTCAGGTTAAAATGACTCGAGTGCATTTTTTTGCTCCCTCATAAACATTCATCATATCGGAGACAAGAAAATAAACTAGTTCTATAGTTATTATAATATTATTTATGATTTTTTTCTCCTCAAGGATAATAATATATACATGTGTAATCTGTTTATAAGACAATTCAATCCTAAACTTTAATATATATTTATATATATTTATGTACTTGTTTATGGCAAGTATTTATAGTGGTCTCTTGGAAAACATACTATAAAAAATGGCATTCATATGGCCATCCCCAATTGCATTTTATACAGTACTTTTGTTGAAAAAGACACGGTGTCTATCTAGATATATATATATATATATATATATTCCCTTTATAAACACTTTTTACCTTTCAGTTTTTATTATTATTAAATTAAATTATTATAAATTGATTGGTTTTATTGGTCATTTAGCAGCTATGAGTAGCAAAGAAAGAAAGAAAGAAAGAAAGAAAAAAGGAAGTTGGCATAAATCAAACTTTTCTGAATTTCTGTCAGTGGTGCTAACTCCAGATGTTATAAAAATACTTTCACACTGAAGAATTCTTGTATTACACCAGACCAGGTCTAGAAGCTTTCTTTTAAAACTGGGATTTTATATCTCTGGTACTCATATTTCTCAATTATGTTAGAATTAGGAGTACATTAAATTGGAGGAAACGCGGGTGGGGTTTTTTTTTTGGCATATCAGCAAACAACTGGATTTTGAAAAAATATACACCTGTCTGCTTTTGGCAAAAGGCCTCATGCCACTATTCTCAACTGTGGTGGAATTAAAAAATAGTAGCACTTTTAAAATTTAAAGACTGCAAAAATGAGTGTCTTTTACTAAAGCACTGCTCGGATTAAGGTAAATTGAAAAGAGTTTTAAAGGCAATCGAGGTTTGTGTGTTTTTTTTAAAGAAAATTCTCATCCGTGAGGAACTTGAAAAATCTTTGAAGGATAAATTCTAATTAATTTTTGCTCTGACTGAATGCAGGCTCACCGTTCTATTTTCTAAATGTTAGCTTCAGGCGATAATCCATGGGTTTTTTTTTAAACCCGAGGCTGGAAGGATTTCATCTTTGATTCTTGAGTCTACAGCTTCAAATCCTTTCCTCCTGACACACATCTCACTTTCTAGGATTTAAGTACTAGATCCTAGTTTAAGCATTAACCCTAATAAATTGCGGAGAACCTATCTGGACAACACTAAGACGAGGTTTTTTGTGTGTGTGATAGCGTACAACTTTCTTACTAGTACCCATTTGTTTTTACTAAACGCGTTGGTGATTTTGGAACCTGTGAAACAATGGTTTCCATCCAAAAAGAGGAAAAGTAAACAAATAAAGGAATTACTACAGGGTCAAACAGCTGTTCCCCCCCACAAGTCATTTCAGCATTGTGTATATATAATTAAAGCAGCTGAAATTTTGGAATTTCTGTTTCTAGCTTTTCGTTGACTTGACTAGATGGTTTTTCGAAGGGGAAAACCTCAGAATTTTACTCAACTAACACTTTGAGGAAGACCGCGTTGTGACGCAACTCCCCCGCTTGTAAAATTGGGACAAAAATCATCCTTGGTTTTGGATGTTGAGTAGAAGAAACTGTCCAGAAGAAGGGATGGGATAATTTGCCACAGCCAACTAGCTGCGGCCAACTCGCCGTGGGACAATTTAAACAAATCAATTTAATTCTTCAAAATAAATTTTTAAAAAAATATTTACATTTTTGTCGTTCACATTCCATTGTCTCTCCTTTTGAATTCTGTCTTTAATGATTCTGTTCCACCATTTCTTGGATATTAGTGTAACTCTTGGTGAGTTGTCCTACCTAGACCCATCCAGAAGACATAGTTGCCCAGTTGCAAAAATTTAACGCTATCAGCCAAGAAGGCTTCCGTGTGAGGCAAGCACTGGCTTTGGAGAACCAGGTTTTGAAGAAATGTATATTTTAAAAAATTCTTGCCCCACTTGATCCGAAGGGCTTTCCTAAACTAGTATCCTAAACTGGCTGGAGATCAGTTTAGCAAACCTGCATTCTAAGTTTAAGAAGCTCTTTGCAAGAATTGGTGACATTAAGATGATGCGGACAAAACAGGGGGCTGTAAAGTGAGAACTTGGAAACATTGTACCGCCAAGGAGACAATTTAGGGGTGGGTGGGTTTCCTTCCCCATCCATGTTGCCCTGTGTTGGTGGCTGTGGCTTATAAAAAAAAAACATCCGGTGTATTAAAAATGCAAAGATTAGGTGCAGTTGTGCTTCGAAAGACTTGACCCCCACAAAAAAAAAAATTTCAAATAAAGCCACATACACCGACCACCCTGCCATTAAGGGAATCAGGCTAAAACCCTCAGCACGAACTTCAAACTCAGTGGTCGCCTTCTGTTTGGGGTTGTTTTTACACGAGGGGAAAGCAGAAGCGACTCTCTAGGGATTCTTATACGCCAGCTCTTGCTTTCAACTGAGTGGCTTTAGCGGCTTCTAACTTGGCTCTGACATCGACCGATTTCTCAAAAAACCTCACCAAGGCGGGTTCGTTCAGCAAGGAGGCCAGGATCTGCTCAAAAGCGAACGACCAGCCTTCGCCGACAGAGCCAGAGATCGGGGCTCCTGGGTCATCAGTCTGGGAATCCGGTGGTGCTGTAGGACCAACCATGGGAGATGTTCCTCTCCGGGTTGGGGAAGTGGGGCTCTGGAGCTTTCGCCCCACCTCTTCCATTCTCAGCAAGAGGCTGGTAACGGTAGCGATAGCACGGAACAAGAGCTCTTCTTCTGGATCGCCGTGGAATAAGTTGTACAAGGTCTTGGAGAACTGGATGAATTGGGACTGGGGAGGGAGAAAGGAGGATGGTTTTCAGATCAAGCGGGTGTTAGGGTTCCAAGTAACACCCCCAACGAAAGAAAGTCCCGAGGCTTGAGGTTCCTCAAAGTTCCATTTTGTTAGAGATGTCATATTGGCACATCTGGGAAAACCTGAATCTGAAAGCTTCCAGGTTTTCCCCACCCGAAGGAAAGTCCAAGTCCCTGCCCAACACCCACATGGTCCATCACATGGTCCAATCAAAGCACCGTCCCAACTGTAGATGCCTCCCAGTTCCAGCCCTCCAGGTGCAGGGCAACATGTCCTTGACTCTCTGAGAAAGGAATGTTATTTTGCCTACATATCACTCTTGCTCCATACTATCCCCCCTCCCAGTTTCCCACAGTAGTAAATGTGGCAGGCCTGAAGATCCAACGAAAAAAATCCCAGGCCTGACAGGGAGTGTATGTAGGTCAACAGAAGAAGCCATGTTTGTGTGCAGCTTTTTATAAAAATGGTGCCTTGGCTAGATTTCCCCATCAAGGGTCCTGAAGATGCGTCGAATAACAATCTCCATGATCTCCAAACTTCATGGATCATCTGGCAGGGGTTATGAGTTGTAGGCCACCGTGCCTAAAGATCTCCAGGTCAGAGAAGACTATATTTTGATGTCCTACCAGCATTTGTTATATGGGATCCTTGGTGCTCTCCAGAGCTTGGTTGTCTTCTTGCAGATGTCTCATTATCAAACTAGGTAGCATCATCGTCATTTTTCATCATAATCCTGATGATGTTACCTAGATGGGTCATGAAACATCTGAAAGAAAACCACCAAGCCCAGAGAGCACCAAGGACCCCACAGTTCAATCCTGAGCTACAAATATTCTCTCCTATCAATATTTGCTATACTTCCACCCTACTTGTATTAGGGGGGGGGGGGGGAAATACCCCACTAGAACAAAATACTTATTTCCGGAAAAGTTCCCACCTGGTTCATCCGAGGCAAATCCTTAATGCTTTCTTCCTTTTTAAGGATCTCGTCTTGCCACTGCTTCAAGTAAGCCTGGATGTCTACTTTTCCTTTCCCTGTTTGGGAAGAAGAAGACGACCACAAATTCAGAAGAGCAGGTTGGGCCAACTGTCCTGTCTCCTCCAGAGCTTCTGCTAGGTAACTTTGGAGCATATGTACAGTTTCCAGCTGAAGCTTCATTACCTCCAGACAGGCCAGGCTTCTAGATACGAATCTGCAAAATCGCTAAATATTTTAATATTTCTGCCATCCTGCCCAGTGGTGGGTTTCTACCGGTTCGCCCCGGTTCGGAGGCTACGCTCACCCGCCCGGACGTCATCACGGATGCTCTGTTCGCACGCTCAGAGTTCCGAACCGGTAGCAAACCCACTACTGATCCTGCCCTGCAGCTCTCATACTTTACACTCTTAGTACCAGGCTTGTAACCTCAAGCCACAATCTCTTGTTAACTCCTACGAGCTTTGGCCTCACCCTCTGTTTTCCTTCCTCCAGCAGAGTTTCCAAAAGACTGCCAACCAGGGGTGAAATGCTCCCGGTTCGCCCGATCCAGGAGCGATGGCAGCGGGTGGTTCAGAGAACCGTAGCAAAAATCCCTGCTCACCCCCGCCGCATGCCCAGCTGAGCCGCCGCACGATCATCAGAGGCTTTTTTTTTTTTTTACTTTTAAAAGCATTTTTTCTACAACCTCTTCGGCCGAAGAGGACTGGCCCAAAGATTTCCACTGCTCTCCTCTCGTCTCCTCTCCTCTCGTCTCCTCTCCTCTGCCTTCTGCACGTCAGGCACTGGACCCAACTGTTCCTCCTCTTCCTCATCAGCTACCTCCAGACCTGGGGGCTGTGGACTCTCCATCTGAGGGCTGACGGACGGCCCAGGCTCTGCCTCTCTCTCTCTCCCTCTCTGACAGCTCCATTCCCTCTTCCCCCTCGGAGCTCTCAGGTTGCCTTGATGCTGATCCTGACTCCCACACATCCTCCTCCTCCTTCTCTGATTCGGCTGCTGGAGGTGCCAACGACCGACAGGCCACAACATTCACACCATCTGATACTTTCATGATGGACAGGCTTCAACAGTACACCTCAAATCTCTGGCTACATCCAGGTCACCTACCTTTTTCAGGACTTGTCTTCAAGGCATCTGCACTGTCTTTGTCTTCAGGAGAAGAGACTAAGATAAAGAAGAGGGGGAAACAAAACTACTGACCAATCCTTGATACTAAATACATTATCCATTTATTAGAGGAGGGCTGTTTTCAAGCGGTCCTCGACTTACAACCACAACTGAGCCCCAAATTTCGGTGCCTAAGCGAAACATCGGTTGAGTGAGTTTTGCCCCATTTTTACGACCTTCCTTGCCACGGCTGTTAAAGTGAATCACTACTGTTGTTCAGTTAGTCACACGGTCGTTAAGTGAAATCTGGCTTCCCCATTGACTTTGCTTGTCAGGTGGTCGTAAAAGGGGATCACCATGGGGACCGACATAATTATGAACTAGCTTCCAAGTGTCTGAATTTTGATCATGTGATTGTTGGGATGCCGGAACGGTCATAAGTCACTTTTTTCGGGGCCGTCGTAACTTGGGTCACTAAATGAATGGTTGTAAGTCAAGGACTAACTGTACTTTGATGGTCTATGGGAGCGTTTCTCAACCTTGCCCACTTTAAGTTGGGTGAAGTTCAAGAATTCCGGGAGTTGAAGTCCACACCCCTCTTAAAGTTGGCAAGCTTCAGAGACCCTGATCTACGGCAAGGAAGTGATCTTTCCTCGTTTGAGATCCTTCCATTAGAGCAGGGGTCCTCAAATTACGGCCCACAGGCCGGATAGGGCCCGCTGAAGCCATTAATCCGGTCCGTGTGGGACCACGAAGCTGCCCCGCACACATCACCCCTCCTATCCACCGGCCCCCACCCGCCTTCTGGAGGCCGAGGAGGCCAAAAACGGGATGTGCGGAGGCCTCAAGAGGCCAAAAATGGGCCTATTTTTTGGTCTCCCCAGCCTCCAGAGAGAGAGAGAGGGAAGGATACACAAACATACACACACAAGCACAGCAAGGGGTGAAATCCAGCAGGTTCTGACAGGTTCTGGAGCACCAGTAGCGGAAATTTTGAGCAGTTAGGAGAACTGGCAAATATCACTTCTGGCTAGCCCCCGAGTGCAGTGGGAATGGAGATTTTGCAATATCCTTCAACCACGAGTGGGGAGGCAACAGGGATTTTGCAGTATCCTTCCCCTGCCACGCACACCAAACCACACCACACCATGCACACACACAAACAGAAGTCCCTCATACACACCCCAAGGCAGCCTTCACACCCTTTCACTAACCACCTTTCCACCCCCAGGAGCACAACAAATCAAAGTTTAATTTGTGTGCATTGTTTAATGGACTGTTAAACAGGCCACACCCACCCAGTCACATGACCATCTAGTCACGCCCACCCAGCTGGTCCGCCCCCCCCAACAGTCTGAGGGATTGTGAATTGGCCCCCTGTTTAAAAAGTTTGAGGACCCCTGCATTAGAGGGTCTCGGAATTGAAGTCCCAGGAATTGAACTTGAGACTCTCCACCACTGAGTTATGACCTGGTCTATAGGTCGACACCAACACTGTTAAGATGTTGGCCAAGGCTTCTTCAAGTGCTTGCAGTTAGCATTCTTGTATTTGAGAGAGAACGGATTCTGAGCTTCCTTGCAAAGGGTCAGCTCTCCCTTAACTCCCAGAAGACTTCCTTGGCTTTTTTCACCGGAAGAATTTAGATTCGTGGACGCTTACCGCTTAGTTGACTGAAATGGATCAGTTCTTCTTTAGAGAGTTGAGACCCTTTCAAAGGGCTGAGAGATTCCACCTCGGTAAAAGCTGCCAAGAGAAAAAAAGAACCAGAGACAAGTTAAAAATCGCAACACGTGATATTTATTTATTTATTTATTTATTTATTTATTATCAAATTTATAGACCGCCCTTCTCCCGAAGGACTCAGGGCGGTGTACAGCCAAAGTAAAAAACATAGATACAAACATTAAAAGCAATTTAAAAAGATATATATATATATAAATTTGGCCCCAAAGTTAAAAAACAATATCAAAACATATTAAAAACATTTAAAAAGAATTAAGCCAGCCCGGTTTGCTGAAAAAGGAAGGTCTTCAGGGCATGGTGGAAGGCACCGAGATCTTGAATTCTTTGTATCTCTGGGGGCAGTTGATTCCAGAGAGCAGGTGCCCCCACAGAGAAGGCCCTCCCCCTGGGGGCCACCAGTATACATTGCTTGGCCGATGGCACCCTGAGGAGGCCCTCTCTGTGGGAGCACACCGGTCGGTGGGAGGTCGTTGGTGGCAGCAGACGGTCTCGAAGGTATCCAGGTCCTATGCCATGGAGCGCTTTAAAGGTGATGACCAACACCTTGAAGCGCACCTGAAAGACCACTGGGAGCCAGTGCAGCTCACGCAGGAGCGGTGTTACATGGGAGCGCCATGCAGCTCCCGTCACTACCCGCGTGGCCGCATTCTGGACCAGCTGAAGTCTCCGGGTGCTCTTCAAGGGGAGCCCCATGTAGAGAGCGTTGCCGTAGTCCAGGCGAGAGGTGATGAGGGCATGAGTGACTGTGCACAAGGAATCCCGATCTAGGAAGGGCCGCAACTGGCAGATCAGGCGAACTTGATAAAAAGTCCCCCTGGCCACAGCCGTTAGATGTTCCATACATCACACAGCATGGAAGACTTAGTCACCATATGACTTTCTAAAAGGTGCTTTTTCAAGACTTTCTGGTTTTTCTTTGAAGACATTCTGCTTCTCATCCAAGAAGCTTCTTCAGCTCTTCTTCAGCTTCTACTCTTGCAAGAAGAGTTTGGACAAACTTTTGCTGGAATGGTGCAGGCTCTCCCAAAGGTGCCTTTTCAAGAAGCAACTGGACTTTTTGGTTTTTCTTTGAAGACATTCTGCTTCTTATCCAAGAGCCAGCCGGCGACAGGGAGCCGCAGCAGAGGGATGAAAGAGCCACATGCGGCTCCAGAGCCGCAGGTTGCCAACCCCCGTCCTAGGTTAATGGGTTTCCTGGCTTGGGAAGGAGCTGAGCATGGATTTCCCCCGTGGTTCCAGTTGACGTGTATGGTTTTCAGCATGGAAGCAAGGACTAAACTTTATGTATTTTTAAACTAAAACTTTTTTTTTTTATGCTGAAGATTCTTAACCGATGAGCCAAATTTGGTTTAATCATTTTAAATTGCTTTATTTCACATTTTATATGTATCTTATTTTGACTGTTCACCGCTCTGAGTCCTTCGGGAGAAGGGCGGTATAAAAATTAATTAATTAATTAATTAAATAAATGAATAAATAAATAAACGTGGCGTCTCCACATCACTCACCTGGAGGAATGTGCAATTTGAAAAGCATTGTCAGCTTATGGGTGAAGCTTCTGTGATAGAGGACATCTGATAAAAAAGAGAGGACAGGAAAATCATTAAAAACAAAGAGGCCATTCATACCCAATGGAGATGATCACATGGGCAGAACAGACCATAATAACAGAGTTGGAAGGGACTTTGGAGGTCCAGTCCAACCCCCTACTCAAGCAGGAAACACTACACCATTTCAGACAAATGGCTGTCCAATCTCTTCTTAAAAATATCCAGGGTTGGAGCACCCATAACGTCTGAAGGCAACTCCTTCCACCGGTTGACTGTTCTCATGGGTAGGAAGTTTCTCCTTCGTTCTAGGTTGCTTCTCCCCACGATTAGACTCCATCCATCGTCCATTGTCCTAAAGGTGTTTTTTTTTCTTTTCAAGAGGCACCTTCTGGTTTTTCTTTGAAGACGTTGTGCTTCTCTTCTTCAGCTCTGACTGGGTGGTGGGGATCGAGTCAGAGCTGAAGAAGAGAAGCGAAACGGTCTTCAAAGAAAAACCAGAAAGAGGCAACCAGTTGCCTCTTGAAAAAGCCTCTTTGGGACAAGCGTGACCTGGATGACTGAGAATCTCCATAGGCACTTTCCCTCCATTGCTTCTTGTCCTGCCTTCAGGGGCTTTGGAGAATAAGGTTGGCCCTTCTTATTTGTGGAAGCTCCTTAGATATTAGAAGACTGCTATCTTACCCTTAGTCCTTCTTTTCATTAAACTGGACATAGCCAATTCCTGCAAACATTCTTTATAGGTTTCAGCCTCCAGCCCCCTAATCATCTTCGTTGCTCTTCTCTGCACTCTTTCCAAAGTCTCAACGTCTTTGTTATATCCTGACGATTCCATTATCGAGAAATAATTGAAAACTTTCTTCACAGTCACTGGACTGATCTAAACCAGCCAGATCTCACCTAGGGAGGGAAACTTATCCAATGCCAAGTCTCCGGATCTCTTAGCCTGGGATGTATTTATGACCATATCCGAGTGGTGAAATCCAATTTTTTTTTAACTACGGGTTCTGTGGGCGTGGCTTAGTGGGCGTGGTGTGGCTTGGTGGGATTGGCAGGGGAAGGATACTGCAAAATCTGCATTCCCTCCTCACTCCAGGGGAAGGATACTGCAAAATCCCCCATTCCCTCCCCACTCCTGGGGGAAGGATACTGCAAAATCCCCATTCCCTCCCCACTCCTGGGGGAAGGATATTGCAAAATCCCCATTCCCTTCCCACTCCTGGGGGAAGGATACTGCAAAATCCCCATTCCCTCCCCACTCCTGGGGGAAGGATATTGCAAAATCCCCATTCCCTTCCCACTCCTGGGGGAAGGATATTGCAAAATCCCCATTCCCTCCCTACTCCAGGGGATACTGCAAAATCTCCATCCCCACCCCACTCCAGGAAAAGGATACTGCAAAATCCCCACTCCTGGGGGAAGGAGATTGCAAAATCCCCATTCCCACCCCACTCCAGGGGAAGGATACTGCAAAATCCCCATTCCCTCCCCACTCCTGGGGGAAGGATACTGCAAAATCCCCATTCCCTCCCCACTCCTGGAGGAAGGATACTGCAAAATCCCCATTCCCACTCCACTCCAGGAAAAAGACATTGCAAAATCCCCATTCCCTCCCCACTCCTGGGGCCAGCCAGAAGTGGTATTTTGCCAGTTCTCCAAACTACTCAAAATTGCCATTACAGGCTCTCCAAACTGCTCAAAAGTTCTGCTACTGGTTCTCCCGAACCTGTCAGAACCTTCTGGATTTCACCCCTGCCATACCCCAAACGGATGCAAATTCTTTGAAGTTGATCAGGCCGTCCACATTCTCATCCAGCAGCCGGAAGGTCCACAGGGCCAGAGAATCTCGGTTGGCACAGTGTGCCCATGGACTCAAGAGGTGGTACAAGGTTCGGAATTGCTGGCAGTCGATCCGATATTGATCCAGGTAGGGTAGGCTGGCATCATGATGCTTTAAGCCTGGACTATTCGGTTTCCAATAACAGGAGAGAAAATGTTCTTTCTGACCAAAAACAAGAGGAGGTCCAAATAAACAATAGCAAAATGTCATCAAATCACATTGGGATCAACTGGAGAACATAAAGTAGTCCATAGAATTATCCAGTGCTAAAGTTGAAAATCATTGGCTATTAAAGCTAACAATCTTAACCTCTATCTAGAACAATGATGCCATCTCTGAAAGGGGTGGCACCTTTGGCAAAGTTCACCAGATGTTCACTCATTCAAATTATCCATCCAGGAGCTCAAGGACATTAATTTGAAGATCTCTTTCATCTTCATCATAGCAGCTCTGATGAGAGATTTGGGGATGGAACAGAATGATTGGCCAAATCGTCCACTGAATGTCCATGGCTGATGGTGGATTTCGAACACGGCCTCCTCATCTTAGTGTGAAGGCCATGGTCCTCGTCTTTCATGCTTTAACACCTCAACAATTCAATGGAAGAACTTTCTTCCAAGATCAACTGGCTTGATCATTGGGTCCGTTAGAAATCATAATATCTGTGTAGTGGGAGACTTTAATGCTATAGAGGATAAAAGCAAAGATTATATATCTGGAAAGAGGAAGCAGGAAGGAGAAAAGAATACGGTAAAGAAAAGGCTGCCTTTTATCTGGCAGCAAATACAAGAAGAATTTGGACTTAAGAGACATCTGGAGGGAAAAGCACCCAGATGATAAACAATATACATACTTCTCCGCCAGGCACTCATCTTGGTCGCGGATAGATGCGGCGTGGCTGTCAGGGGAATTGAGTCAGGGGATACAGAAAGCAGAAATAGGCGTCAATGAGTGGGCAGATCACAACCCTCTTTGGATAACATGGGGAAGCCGGAAGATAAGGCCTAAGTGGAGATTGGACATAGGAGTTTTTAAAGATGAGCCATTCTTAAAACACCTAAAGAAAGAGATGGGGTTCTTTTTCCAGGAAAATAACAGGGAGGATGCATGCCCTTTCAACGTATGGGACACAGCGAAGGCTGTGTTTCGTGGTTTGGTGATTAACTATATGGCAGGGAAACGAAAGAAGGAAAGGGCTGAGCGTAATAAATTATTGGATGACCTGGTAAGAAGTGAGGCTATGTTACAGCGGGACCCAAGCAATATAGGATTTAAAATGAACCTGAAAGTAGCACGACACCAAATTAATTTATTAGATCAACAGGATTTGGAGAAAAAAATAAGATGGATGAAGCAAAGATACTTTGAAAGGGCAAATAAACAAGGGAGGTGGCTCACTTACCGTCTAAATAAAGAAAAAGAAAAGAACAGAATTCATAATTTGAGAGATGGGAAAGGCAATTGGATTACAGGGGAAGAAGGGAAGAAAGTAATTGTACAGGAATTTTATACTAATTTATATTGTAAGGAAGATAAGTCTGAGCAGCAAATAAAGAAATACTTAGAGGAATCAGACATACCCAAAATACCAGACTTATCTAGGGAAGTATTGGATGAAGAAATTACGGAGGGGGAAATTGAAAGGGTCATGGGAAAACAAAAGACAGGGAAAACTCCCGGTACAGATGGTCTACCGATTGAATATTACAAAGCATTTTGGGAAACATTAGGTATGCATATGACTGAACTATTTAATGGGGTAATTCGGGAGGGACAGATCCCGAAATCATGGACAGAAGCACTAATAACTCTTTTGCCAAAGGACAATAGTGACCTATCTCAGATTCAGAATTATAGGCCCATTTCACTTCTTAACGCGGATTATAAATTATTTGCAGCGGTTTTAGCAGAGAGACTTAAAGGGTTTCTTAACCAATTTATACATGAAGACCAAAATGGTTTCTTACCAGGCAGACAGATTAGAGATAACGTAAGAATAGTTATGAATGTTTTGGAATATTACGAAACTCATACTGATAAACAATTGGCCCTGGTATTCATGGATGCACATAAGGCCTTTGATCGTGTGAATTGGAGTTTTTTAATAGGTTTACTGCAACATATGCAATTTGGAGAAAGATTTATTCGGGCAATCCGTGCAATTTATTCGAAGCAGACTGCTAAAATCTCAATTAATGGTGATGTATCCAATCAAATTGATATTGAGAAAGGAACTAGACAAGGGTGTCCGCTTTCCCCGTTGTTATTTATTCTGTCATTAGAACCTTTATTGAGGGAAATTAGACGTAATATGGGGATAAAAGGTCTTTATATCCAAAATCAACAATATAAGGTGCAGGCTTACGCTGATGATTTAGTATTTATATTAGAAGATCCGTTGATATCGGGACCGTGTCTGACTCAGGAAATAGAAAAATATGGTAAGGTGGCGGGATTAAAAGTCAATAGGGAAAAAACTAAAATTATTGCCAAAAACTTAACAGTAAAGCAAGGGAAAGAATTAGAAGTAAATTTGGGGTTCCAAATTGTAAACAAACTAAAATACTTAGGCATTATTATATCAGCCAAATGCTCCACGATCAAAGAGGACAACTATTTGAACCTTCTCAAGAGAACAGGTCAGGATCTAGAGAAATGGAAGAGTATGCAGATATCCCTACTAGGTAGAATAGCAATTATAAAAACTTATATACTTCCGAAATGGATATACCTATTCTACACAGCACCAGTTAGATTGGATAACAATTTTTTTAAAAAATTAAATTCTTTTGTCCTTAAATTCATTTGGCAAAATAAAAAACCCAGAATTAAACTTAAAATGCTTCAAGAACTTAAAGAAAGAGGGGGATTTGGTGTTCCAAAATGGGAATACTACTATCAGGCCGCAAACTTAGTCTGGATTAGGGATTGGATATTGTTGAGAAGAAGGAGGTTGCTGATTTTGGAAGGTGAGGGGTTACATCAAGGATGGCATTATTTTCTCTGGCAAAATAAAATCCCAAAGCACAGGTGTCTTGCAGGACATTATGTGAGGAATATTCTAATTGAGTCGTGGAGGAAAATTAAGGGTAAATTTTACTTTTCAGTCCCCTCCTGGCTGGTCCCACTCGAAGCTATAACGTATAGGCCTCTATATAACAAAGAAAATCACCTCTCTTACCGGGAACTTTTGGACCCCCATGGCAGTCTGAAAACAAGAAATGAGTTGGAGTTGCAGGGAAGACAACTGGATTGGTGGGCCTATGCCCAAATTTGCTCGAAATTTAAAAAAGATAGGGAACAAGTTGGTATTAATTTGAATCAGCATGAACTGGACAATATCATTCTAGGAAAAGAGGATAAAATGTTATCAAGGATATATAAACTTTTAATAGACTATTGGATAGGGGATGAAATAGTTAAAGACTCTATGATTGCCTGGGGGAGAAATATTGGTTATCCAATTGATTTGACCAAATGGGAAGAAATCTGGCTCAAACATATGAAACTCCTGTGGGCAACATCATATAAAGAAAATGTGTACAAGATGCTGTATAGATGGCACCTTCCACCTGCCCGTCTTTCTAAAATGTATTCAAATCTCTCACCAAACTGTTGGAAGTGCGGGGAGATCGGCACCTATTTCCACATGTGGTGGACCTGTCCCAGGACGAGGGAATTCTGGAAAACCATACAGGCATGGATTATGGAAATCACAGGTTATAACCTAATCCTGAAACCAGAGTACTATCTACTGAACATTAGGCCAGATAATATAGGCACAAATATATGGTGTCTGTGTGTATTTATCACCACTTCAGCAAGAATATGTTTCGCCCAACATTGGAAGGGGAAAGATCTGCCGGCTGAAGATTTGATTCTGGAGAAAATTTTGGATTATGCGGAAGCCGACAGACTGACTAAAGCATTGCGAGATCAAAAGGACTCCGTATATTTCCAATGTTGGGACAAATGGTATGTTTGGTTGAACAACAGACACCCAAAAAGTCAAGTATAACCAGGACTATGTTTAATATTTGTTAAATTTGACTGAAGCCTACATACCGTAGAAAGTGTAAATATCATGTAAAGTTTCTGTCGCGATCATTTGTTTGACTATTTCTTTTTTTTGTTTGATGTACTGTTTTAAATAAATAAATTTAAAAAAAAAAATTAAAAAAAAAAAGAAAAAAAAAGAAATCATAATAGTCAAATAGACATGAAAAATCTTTGGCAAAGGCCAATGGTACCTTGAATAATTCATACAGTTCTTCCAGGTTTCTATGGCTGATGCTCAGATCTTGGGAGACAACCCGGAGCTAAGAACAGACGACAGGAAAGCAGTCAAGTCAATATTGGGTGTTTGAGGGATTGACTTACCTGTACATTTCAGCTCATGAATCAAAATAATTAATAAGTCTTCTAGTTACCGTAACTAAGGTCTTCTAGCTAGGTATGAAATTATACATGTAGATAGATAGATAGATAGATAGATAGATAGATAGATAGATAGCTAGATGGATGGATGGATGGATGGATGGATGGATGGATGGATGGTTGGCTGGTTGGTTGGATAGATAGATAGTTGGATGGATAGATAGATAGACAGACAGACAGACAGATAGACAGACAGGTAGATAGAAAGATAAATGGATAATTGATGGATGGATGGGTGGAAAGATAGATGGATGGATAAATAGACAGATAGATGATAGATAGATAGATAGATAGATAGACAGACAGACAGACGGATAGATAGAAAGATAAATGGATAGATGATGGATGGATGGATGGAAAGATAGATGGATAAATAGACAGATAGATGATAGATACATAGATGGATGGATGGTTAGTGGGTTGGCTGGTTGGTTGGATGGATAGATAGACAGACAGACGGATAGATAGAGAGATAAATGGATAGATGATGGGTGGATGGATGGATGGAAAGATAGATGGATAAATAGACAGATAGATGATAGATACATAGATGGATGGATGGATAGATAGACGGATAGAGAGATAGATGGATAAATAGACAGATAGATGATAGATAGATAGATAGATAGATAGATAGAGATAATGGATGGACGGACAGACACAGACAATTAACACCAGGAAGCAATTGATGCTTAATGCTAAATTATGCTCAACACCAGGACAATACCAACGACCAGAACCCTGATATAGACAAAACATAGTACCTACTCACCACATTCTGCTTAGTGGTGGTTTCCAAGGTTTGGATGACGTACAGTCTGTTGCGACGTCGCATGCTTTCTACTTCCTCAAATCGGATTTCACCATATTTCTGGAGAAGACCAAGATGCCATTTTACTGCTTATCGAGGCTGAATGCACAACGCCTACACCACAATTTATATAGGAATTTATATTCCTTTGTATTCCATTTTTTTTTGAAGGAAGGTCTTCAAGAAGATCCTCAAGGCTGCGATATGGCCAAGCAGGTGTGGGCTGCTAGGGGTTCGGGAGAACCTCTAGCTAAGATTCTGTGCAGTTCGGAGAACCCCCAACTCCCACTCCTGGCTGGCCCCGCCCAACCCGCCCCTCCCAGTAGTCCCCATGCAGCCTGTTTTGGATGCAGGTAAGTGCGGGGCGCGCCCGGAGGCTCGGGGAGGGCGAAAAATGGGCCTACCGGAAGTTCGGGAAGGCCCATTTCTGGCCTCCAGAGGGCCTCTGGAGCCTGCGGAGGCCGTTTTCACCCTCCCGGAGGCTCGGAAAAAAACCCCAAAGCCCGGGAGGGCAAAAACGCCCCCACCCCGCCATGGTGCAGGAAGCCGACTAGGCCACACCATGGCCACGCCCACCCAGCAACCAGGCAGAGCACCCGTTGCTAATATTTTTGAAGGCCACTCCTGCAGCCAAGTATCAATTCTTCTTCTAAGGTAAAGGCGGAGAAGAAAGGGTTGGACAAACCTCGTTGGACTCTCGAATAAGGTCCGTGATGTCCACTTTGGGGTGAGGAGTTTTGCTTTCGTTCATCCCAGAGGCCTGCTGAACTGCCGGAGGCAGCGGACTGTCCTTGTTGGTCACGCTCTCAAAAAACCTGGATTCGGGGAAAAGGAACGTGTGAATGTGTTCCCTTGCACGCGTTAACTTCTCCGTGTGCACACATATTATGAGCCAGTTTGGACTAGCGGTCAGGGCACTAGGCTAAAAAAAACAAACAAACCGGGAGATGGTGAGTTCTAGTCCCACCGTGGGCATGTGAAGTCAGCTGGAGACCGTCAATCACCAGGAGACCGAGTTATAGTCCTGTCTTAGGCATGAAAGCCAGCTAGATGACTTTGGGCCAATCACTAGGAGACAGGGAGTTCTAGCCCCACCTCAGGCATAAAACCTGGGTCAGGGATTTTGGGCCAATCACCGGGAGACTGGGAGTTCTAGTCCCACCTTAGGCATGAAAACCCACCGATTGACTTTGAGCCAGTCACCAGGAGACAGAGAGTTATAGTCCCACCCCAGGCATGAAAGTCAGCTGGGTGACTTTGAGCCAATCAGCAGGAGACTGGGAGTTCTAGTCCCGCCTCAGGCATGAAAACTCACTTTGAACCAATCACCAGGAGACTGGGAGTTCTAGCGCCACCTCAGGCATAAAACCTGGCTCAGGGATTTTGGGCCAATCCCGGGAGACTGGGAGTTCTAGTCCCACTTTAGGCATGAAAACCCACCGAGTGACTTTGAGCCAGTCACCAGGAGACAGAGAGTTATAGTCCCACCCCAGGCATGAAAGTCAGCTGGGTGACTTTGGGCCAATCACCAGGAGACTGGGAGTTCTAGTCCTGCCTCAGGCATGAAAACTCACTTTGAACCAATTACCAGGAGACTGGGAGTTCTAGTCCTGCCTCAGGCATGAAACCTGGCTGAGTTACTTTGGGCCAGTCCCTCTCTCCCACCTCACAGGGTTGTTGTGGGGAAAAGAGGAGGAGAAAGGTCTGTGGGATATGTTCGCTGCCTTACTTCTAAAAATAATAAAAGCGGAAAACAAACAGACAAACATGCCCTCACCACTGCACAACAGGTAGCCCAACCCCTTAGCCCTAAACACAACCACCACAATCAGCCCCCGCCAGCACCTGCTGAGCACTGTGACCGCTTCCGCGTCGTCCTTACAAGCCACCAGCTTGTCTAGGTTGTAATCCAGCACGGCCAGGCCCAGCTGCAAGATGGCCTTGATCCCGTCATAGAAAAAGCAATCGACTGCGTTGACGGCGCTCTCGATGGGCAGCACGCTGACGAAGAGGGTGAGGAACCAGGAGAGCGAGACGGAGGAGAAGAAAGTCATGTCGGTCATGTGCTCCGTCAGCTGAGGTAAATACTCGCGGATCAGGTCCTCAAACACGGCCTGATCGACCAAGGCGCCTGAAAGAGACAGACGGTTTAACATACCAGTAGGAGCGAATTTATAAACCCACGTTTTGCAAAGGGAGACATCAGAGGTTGGCCAACGGCTGCTAGTCCTCGACTTACGGCTGCAATCGAGCCTGAAATTGGCTCTGCAACCAAACAGGACAGACACACAGACTTCGACGGATAATCCTCACTTCACGATCATTTGTGAGGCGACTAGAGTCCCTTCCACCTTTATTCTACTCTATCTCTGCTACTTCCCCCCTCATGAAAGCGACCGTCACAGTGAAATCCAACGAAAACGGTACCGATAATCCGGCGGTTGAAATAATCAGGCAGCATCCGTTCGCAGACGGCCACCAGGAGCCAAAACGCTTCCTCTTCTTTGGCATAAAGGAGCAGCACCGACGTCAATATATTCATGGCCTTTAAACAAACACAGATATTAATTATGATGATGATGATGATTTGTTCGGCCTTCTCTCCTTTCAGCGCCACCTCGCCGACATGATATTTCTGCATCGGTAATTAGGGCCACCGCAGGATGGCTGCAGGGTTTAGACCTGTGTGAGAGCACATTTAACAAACCCACTTTCCACACACACAGCATCGTTGGTGAGATTTAAATTGCTTGTATTGATTGATTTATTAATTGTTACGTTCTGCAGTAACTCAATGCTGTCTATCTTGTATTTGGTTCTCATTGTATGTATCCCTGTTTTCCCCTACTTTCACCATATCCTGTTCTTTCAATAAACATCCAGATCTACGCACACGGTCTGTTTTATTGGTGGATAGGTGGGTTTAGCGGCATGTCGAGCTGCACACAGACTAACATTTAATGGGGACAGAACAACAGTTGTAAGTCAAGGACCGCCTTTATCATGAGACGCTTCTACAGTCCCATGCAAATAAAGACACCAAAAGTGTGGCTTGGACAACTTGAGCCAAATTGGAGACCAGAGGCACAGCCTACCTGACAATAGCCGATCTTGGGGTTCCTGTAGGCGTAGGCGATGAGGACCCTACGGAGGGCCGAAATGCCCGTGTCACTCTGGAAGGCGGGGTGTTCGGGCAGCGAGCGCCGCAGATCCCGCTCGATTTCGTCCGTCTCCAGGGTGCACGTCCCAAAAGATTTTTCCACCACCTCCGAGTAATAGCCAGGATGGCTTGCCATGTCATTGACAGCGCCTGCCCAGGGGTGTAAGTTGCACAGGAAAAAGACTGTTGTAATTGCGCCTCGAATGACAAAAGCTTTGCATAGATCAGGGGGAGGAGTCTCCAAACTCGGCAACTTTAAGACTTGTGGACTTCAACTCCCAGAATTCCTCGGCCAGCTATGAGTTGAGCTGGACCTGAAGGAGGATGGACTTTTCCCCTCACTCAACGTTGACTGGATGCGGCCTGCTGGGAAGGATCATCTGGAGATAGCAATAGCACTTATATACCGCTTCACAGTGCTTTACAGCCCATTCTAAGCGGTTAACAGAGTCAACCTATTGCCCCCAACAATCTGGGTTCACATTTTACCGACCTCGGAAGGATGGAAGGCTGAGTTAACCTTGAGCCTGGTGAGATTCGATCTGCCAAACTGCTGGCAGACGGTGATCAGCAAAAGTAGCCTGCTCTACTGCACTCTAACCACTGCGCCAACGCGGCTCATAGAGATGTTCCTTCATGTCTACTTGGGGACTATTTCTTCCAAGGAAGGCAGTATATCATCATCATAATCTTTTAACGACCCCATAATGATCCCTTGCAAGGTGGAGTCTGGGCAACTGAATGGAGCTAGCAAAGTGTTTACTGGCCGGATGCCTTTCCTGTTGCCAGTGCTGAGTTTTGTTCAGCAGATATATTCTCATTGTGCCCAGAGAGAGAAATATCACTAAGGCAGGCAGTATATAAAGGGAACATGATATACCGCATTATTCCAAATATGGACCATACCTGAGAACAGAAGCCAAAGTTCTCCTCTTAAGACTTCTGGAATTCCTCTGACCACCAGATCCCGGGTTTTCCTCGTCCGAAACATACTCACGCCCCGTCCGCATTCTATGAAAAGGATGTTCCAGGATTGCTCTTTCATTTTTTCTTTTAACTAATGGAACAAGGTGATCAAGAAGCCTCTTGAGCACAAAGTCACAAAACGCCGAGAAGACCATCAACGGGGTTATATTAAGGTTAACATTCAATGAGAAGTTTTTTGTTGTTTTTTTTTTTGAGAGAGAGAGAGAGAAAGAGGCAGAAGAATGCAAAACGAACAGGCCCTATCACAGATTTTTTTTTTTAAAAAAAAAGATGGTTACAGACAAAATGCTAGGGCACTGCAAACATCATGAATAGGAGTCAGTTGCCGAGAGTCTGAATTTTGAACCTGTCACCGTAGGGATGCTACAAGGGTCGTAAGTGTGAAAAACCTCCTTGTCACTTTTTTTCAGTGCCGTTGTAACTTCGGTCAGTAAATGAACTGTTGTAAATCAAGGACTACCTATACAGTATTTGTCTTCAGGGGTTGCAACGGGCCTTCATGAAAGAGGGCAAACTGGAGTGAACCCAGATCAAAATTAACATCCACCCACCCAGGACATATTTATCAGAGGGAAAGATTCATACCAGGAGAAATCAAAAGTCAAAACATCTAAATGAACATTGGGGGGGGGGGAGAGACCCAATTGGACGTTTTTGGAAGTAGAGAAGATCAAGGAAGGACCTCTTCCAAGATGACCACTTCCAAGAAGACCACCAAGATGGCAGAAGCTCCGTATCAAAAGGAAAAATTCAGCAAAGCACGGAGAAAGTGAGATCTCACAACAGGTCTTGGTGTCTATGCACATTCTCAAGTCATCTAGGTCATGGTTGGCTTTTTTTTTTTCTTCAAGAGGCAATCGGATTTTTGGGTTTTTTCTTTGAAGAGGTTTCGTTTCTCATCCAAGAAGCTTCCTCAGCTTCTCTCAGAAGCTTCAGCTCTCTGAAGAAGCCGAAGAAGCTTCTTGGGGTGAGAAGCGAAACCTCTTCAAAGAAAAAAACAGAAAGTCCAGTTGCCTCTTGAAAAAAAAAAAAAGCACCTTCAGGACAAGAGTTCTTTGATGTTGATGAGTAACCAGGATCTCTTCTTACCATCTTTGAATCCAGGTTTTCCGCATCCTGAGGGTGAAAAACGGTCATCAGGGCTTCCGTGCTAACCGTGGCGCTACTGCCTTTGTGGCTGGCCATCGGCTGCCCCTCGTAGTCCTCCCAGACGGCGGTGGCCTCTGAGCTGATCCTGGCCTGCGAGAGGCATTGGAAGAAGCGAAGGCGTACAACTTTGTTAGAGAGAAGAAACGCGGGGCGCAAATCCAAACAACTAAGGATTAAAACTCTGCGGAAGCGCAGGCGTGGGCGGGCACAGAGGAGGGCGGGGCTCCCTTTTTGCCGTTTGCAGTGCCTCGCCCCTTCCCTCACGTCTTCAAAAACTGCGGTCAGCCTCTAAGAGAAGTCACTATATGAGCCACGGTGGCGCAGTGGTTAGAGAGTGCAGAACTGCAGGCTACTTCTGCTGCCTGCCGGCTGCCTGCAATTTGGCAGTTCGAATCTCACCAGGCTCAAGGTTGACTCAGCCTTCTGTCCTTTCGAGGTGGGTAAAATGAGGACCCAGATTGTTGGGAACAGAGGTTGACTCTGTAAACTGCTTAGAATGGGCTGTAAAGCACTGTGAAGCGGTATATAAGTCTAACTGCTATGCTATTTTCCTTCCTTCCTTCCTTCCTTCCTTCCTTCCTTCCTTCCTTCCTTCCTTCCTTCCTTCCTTCCTTCCTTCCTTCCTTCCCTTCCCTTCCCTTCCCTTCCCTTCCCTTCCCTTCCCTTCCCTTCCCTTCCCTTCCCTTCCCTTCCAGTGGTTAGAATGCAGTATTTCAGACTAACTCTATCCACTGCCAGGAGTTCGATTCTGAGCAGCTCAAGGTTGACTCAGCCTTCCATCTTTCCGAAGTGGATAGAATGAGGACCCAGATTGTTGGGGGCCATAGGCTGACTCTGTAAACCGCTTAGAGAGGGTGTAAAGCACTGTGAAGCGGTATATAAGTCTAAGTGCTATTCCTTCCTTCCTTCCTTCCTTCCTTCCTTCCTTCCTTCCTTCCTTCCTTCCTTCCTTCCCAGTTGTAGAATGCAGTATTGCATGAGGATTCAGATTGTTGGGGGCCATAGGCTGACTCTGTCAACCCCTTAGAGAGAGCTGTAAAGCAGTGTGAAGCGGTATATAAATAAATCAAAGCGCTTTTGCGATTGCTATTCTGAACCCAACAAAGGAAGAGACCATCTAAGCCAGGAAAACCAAAGGAAGAAACCATAACTGGAATGCCAGCTAACAAAGATGAATCTGTTGTGTGAATATTGACCCAAAGGTTACTCTAATCCGCAACAGGGTTAACTGTGCTGGGCAAACACAGCCTAATTTTTGGTAAGCACAGTAATAACTTCCTTATTTAGAGCTTTTCCCTCTCTGAATGGGCCCTTGAGAAACCCTTTCTGCAGGTCGAGGCCCTCATATCTGGTGACGGAGAGTTCCACAGGCATCCGGGCCAAGGAAAGAGATCTCTGCTCTACGGAGTACCTTTTCCAGGCACCGCAAACAAGGAATAGGCAGATTTGGCCCTTAACTCTGCACTCATGCTGTGTTGGGGGTTCGGCTGCCCTCACATCTGGTGGCAGAGAGTTCCACAGGCATCCAAGCAAAGAAAAGAGATCTCTGCTTTACGGAGCACTTTTTCCAGGCACCGCAAACAAAAAATAGGCAGATTTGGCCCTTACCTCTGCACTCGCGCTGTGCTGGGGGCTCGGTGCCGCATTATATCTGGTCCTGAGTTTCACCACCAGAGCTTCAAAATCTCTCACTTCCGAGAAACGGAAAGCCCTGGATCCTTTGGTAGCGATGGTGATGGCCTTGCTGGCGTGGTCAGCGATCTCAACTGAAGTGACCTGCGGGCGTTGGGTGAGGAAGAGGCTACAGTCACCCTCTCAGGTGGCCATTAGACCGAGAACCTACCAGCTCCTATAAGGTCAACTGGATACATCTCAAAAACTTTGATGGTTTGAAGCAGGATGAGACTCTGTTGTCAGGGTAGCCATGTTTAAACCTTGAAAACTGGCCTGCCGTTGAATCTCCAGCAGGGGTGGGCTTCAAAAATTTTAGCAAGGAGTTCTCTGCCCGGTTGCTGGGTGGGCGTGGCCATGGTGGGCGTGGCCTAGTCGGCCTCCTGCACCACGGCGGGGTGTGTGGCAGTTTTGCCCTCCCCAGGCTCCAGAGGCCTTTCTTGAGCCTCCGGGACGGCAAAAATGGCCTCCCCAGGCTCCGGAGACCTGAACTCCCGGTAGGCCCGTTTTTAGCCCTACCCGAGCCTTTGTGTGTGCCCTACACTTACCTACATCCAAAACGGGCCGTGTGGAGACTCCTGGGAGGGGAGGGGAGGGGCGGGGAAGGCCAGCTAGGAGTGGGATTTGGGGGTTCTCTGAACTGTACAGAATCTTAGCTAGAGGTTCTCCCGAACCCCTGCGAACCCCCAGCAGCCCACCCCTGATCTCCAGGTGTCTACACGAACATATAGTCCGTTTTGTTGACCGTGTTCATTCCGGTTTGAGACTAGCTTCCCTTGCCATTCAAGATGATCTTCAGCTCGGTTAAGTGAAGAAAAAAGTTGGGACCACAAACAGGACTTTGTATCAACAGGAAGATGACCAACCATCTCCGTCTCTGTGCCAGGATTCAGGTGCCAGGTTATAACTATAACACGCCAGCTTCCGTGCGTGAAGGGATGTAGACTTATGCGATAAAATATTGTTCCACCTACTATCAGGAAGTGTTTCTTGTGAACAGGGCAAGGTTTCTGTCTATTAAAGATTGTTCTCTAAGGAATATAATTTGTCAGGTTTTACCTCTTTTCTGCAATTATATTTTGGGCCCTCTCCTTTCTCTTTCCTTCCTTCCTTCCTTCTTTCCTTCCTTCCTTCCTTCCCTCCCTCCCTCATCGTCCCTCCCTTCATACCACCTCCCTCCCTCCCTTTCAACCTCCCTCCCTCCTTCCTTCCTTCCCATCGTCCCTCCCTTCATTCTGCCTCCCTCCCTTCCATCATCCCTCCCTCCCTCCTTCCCTCCCTCGATTCTGCCTCCCTTCCTCCTTTCCATCATCACTCCCTTCCTTTCCTTCCTTCCCTCCCTCTCATCGTCCCTTCATTCATTCTACTTCCCCCTCTTCCTTCCTCCTTTCCTTCCATCATCCCTCCCTTCATTTATTCTACTTCCTCCTCTCCCTTCCTCCTTTCCTTCCATCATCCCTCCCTTCATTCTGCCTGCCTTCCTCTTCCTTTTTTCCTTCACTCCCCACTCCCTCCATTTCATCGTCCCTCCTCCCTCCTTTCTTCCATCATCCCTCCCTCCTTCCATTCCACCTCCCTCTCTCCTTCCATCATCCCTCCCTCCCTTCCTTTCCTTCTCCTCTTCCATCCTTCCCTTTCCTTCCCTCCGTCCCTCCATTCTGCCTCCCTTCCTCCTTCCATCCATCATCCCTCCCTCCTTTCCTTTCCCTTCCTTCCTTCCGCACTCCCTCCCTCCCTCCCTCCCTCTCTCCTTTCCTGAGGAAAGGCCAAGTCTTTGCCATCTAAGGTTTGACCCGAATGTTTGCAGAGAAGCTTCTGAAGTTGGGCCAAGGGCTCCTTCTCCGCTCACCTCTCTCACGGGGACGATGACACAACACAGGCAGCCATCTTGACTGGCAAAGCAGATGTAGTTTTCCGAAAGGCACATCTTCCCCAGGGTGTTGTAGTGGCTGAAGGGCACCCACAGGAAACACTCGTGGACCTCCCGGAGCGTCTCCTCGCTGGGCAGCCTGAAGAAGGCGTTGAACTGCTCGCTGTGTGCCCGATTCTCCAGTCCTCTAGGGGGCCAAAAGAGAAGAAGACCTCTGAACAATGCAAAGTTTCCCTTTACGGCATAATCTTAGTTTCTTGATGATTGAAACGACGTTTGCAACCGGAATTCTTTCATTCCAGTTTGGGAAAAAAAAAATTTTTTTTTGTATATATATATATATATATATACATATATATATATACATATGTATATGTACATATACCATATTTTTTGGAGTATAAGACGCACCTTTTTCCCTCATAAAAGGGGGTGAAAATTTGGGTGTGTCTTATATACCGAATGTAGCCCTGCCTACCCACTGGCCCCCACCCTTTGGCCTCTGCCTTGCAGCAGTTATCTCCTTGAAAGCAAATAGCAAGAAAAAACTCCTTTCAGCTTTAGCACAGGCTAATTAGCACAAATTGGTTGGATCGGCCTCCTGACTCTCAGCTGTTTTGCTCTCAGCTGTTTTGCGCAGGGCTCTGCTGCTCGCAAAGAGGCAAGATTGCTCAGAGGCAGAGGGAGATTGCTTTTTCTTCTTTTCCTCACCAAAAAAGGTAAGTGCGTCTTATACTCCGGTGTGTCTTATACTCCAAAAAATACGGTATTTATTCCTAAACATTTTGAATACACTGTATTGTCAGGGTGTATCGTTTACAAAAGAAAAACACAGAGAGAACAAAAAATAAAAAAATAAAAAAATTAACACATATACTGATAACAATACTAATAATGAAATAGAATAGTTTTGGCTAAGTTTCCTTTTGTATTAGCTTACTTATAATTCTGTTAATTATATTGGCGTATTTATAATTATAAACCATCTTTATATTGAATTCATAGATAGCAATTATCTTTCTTCATCTAATTTCTAGCTCTTATCTCTAACCACTCATAAAATGTATTCCATATCAAGTCATGTTCTGTGTCTTCTTTCTCTTTCATTTTTAAAGTCAATCTGTCCGTCTCTATCTGCAATTTTTTAAAAAATCCCCACACAGGTCTCTCTTTTGCTCTGCCCCCTTGCCAGCATGCAAGTTTTTCTTCTGGGCTCCGTCTCCAAATTACTGACCTCTTAGTGATTTGCAAGGGGTCGCAGAGGACCGGGTCAGCTTCAAAGCCCTCCTTGTCGAAGAGTCTCCGGACGGAGTAGAGAGCCAGCTGTTCCATCAGGAGGAAAGTCTCACCCAGGTGCAAAAACATGGAGAAGTAATGGTCCTCTCCACGGGCACAAACGTGGATGCTTTCTGTCAGGATCACCGTGGAGGTCTTTTCCAGTTTGGAGATCTCATCCCAGGCTATTATGAGTTTGACTGCAGAGGGGAGAATAACAAAATAAAGGAGGCCCATATGTTTACTGAATGCTGACCACAAAATATATGCTTCAATAATGGCAGAGAGACTAAAAAGGTTTCTAAATAAGCCTAAGTGGCATAGGAGGCTAATGCCTCCTACTAAGGCAGCATTTAACATCCAGCTGCCTGCAATTACTGCGAGTTCAATTCTCACCAGGCTCAAGGTCGACTCAGCCTTCCATCCTTTCTAAGGTGCGTAAAATGAGGACCCAAATTGTGGGGGCAATAAGCTGACTTTGTATAAAATATACAAAAGTATAAAGGCGATTGCTTAACGCATTGTAAGCTGCCCTGAGTCTCCGGAGAAGGGCGGCATGTAAATAAAATAAAATAAAATAAAATAAATAAATAAAATAAATAAATAAATGAATTTATACATCCAGGCCAAAATGGCTTCTTACCCAAGAGACAGATTAAAAACAATACGAGAATGATTTTAAATACATTGGAATATTATGAAGCCCATCCTGGAAAACAAATGGCGTTGATTTTCTTAGATGTGCAGAAAGCATGTGATAATGCAAATTGGCAATTTATGTTGTTACAACTAAAATTTATGAACTTTGGTGAGAGATTTATTAACATGATAAAGGCAATATGCCATAAGCAAATGGGAAAGGTGATAGAATAATAGAGTTGTTGGAAGGGATCTTAGAGGTCTTCTAATCTAACCTTTATTCAAGCAGGAGACCCTGTACCTATCTAAGGAGCTTCTCAAGCCATCCAGGTCATGGTTGTCCCAAAGGTTCTTTTTCTTTCAAGAGGCAAGTGGACTTTCTGGTTTTTCTTTGAAGAGGTTTCGCTTCTCATCCAAGAAGCTTCCTCAGCTTCTCTCAGAAGCTTCTTCAGCTTCTCTCAGAACTGAAGAAGCTTCTTGGGTGAGAAGCGAAACCTCTTCAATGAAAAAACCAGAAAGTCCACTTGCCTCTTGAAAAAAAAAGCACCTTGGGGAGACCCTGTAACCTACCAGCAAAAGTTTGTCCAATCTTTTTTGAAAAGTGATGGAGCACCCACAAAGTCGTTCCACTGATGAATTGTTGTGTCAGGGAATTTCAACTCGTTTCTAGGTTGATTTCTCCTTATTTCTAGGTTGCGTTCTAAGAGAAAAGCAATTCAGTTTCAGGTCTTCTCCTTGCTCAAACCTCAAGAGGACTTTTCCAATGAAGTCGTGAAGGTGCTCCATCCAGGTACATGGCTTTTTAAGGTCCATCCCTTTATGACCTTCCCATCATTGTCTATCTCAGTTGGACGTTTCAGAGTTTGCTACCCAGAGGCCATTTGGGCTTTACCTAAAGCGATCAGGAGATCTTCTGGGGTTCTGGGTGCATTCCGAGCTTCGTAGTTTTCCTGCAGACATTTCATTACCAAACTAGGTACCATCATCAGGGTTTGCTTTTACTTTTATATACTAGTGGCTTCAAACACTGATGATGTACAGCTATAGAAAGGGTGACAAATCCTTGGCAACTTTAAGCTTTGTGGACTTCAACTCCCCAAATTCCCCAACCAGCCATTAAGACTTTAACAGACTTTAAGCCAAGTCTTAAAAGTTGCAAGGTTGGACATCCCTGATCTATGGTTTAATTTTCTTCCAATTGTGTTTTTTTATTTTTGCCCGGTTGTGTTTTTAGCTGTCGTTCACCGTCCTGAGTCCCTGTGAAGAGACGGGCCGCTATATTGCTTGAATAAAATAAATAAATAAAATTGTGCCTTGGCGAATGATCTTACTTACTCTCGGCTCCCAGCAGGAATGAGTAAAAGCTGAGGAAGTTGGTACTCAGATACAGCCAGCCTTGGCAGGGCACCCGCCCTCTCCAGTAGCTACACGAGTAGTAAGTCACGAGTTTCTCCTGTTCGGCCAACCCAAAACACTTCTGAAACTTCAGATGGGCTTCCCGGAACTTCTCTGGATCTTCTTCTCTTACTAAAGATCCTTTATTCTCCTCAGCAATTAAGCCCTGAAAAAAAAAGGAGTCAAGAGGCTAACAAACATGAGCCAACAGTTTCCAAAAGTAATCTAACTGATGTGGGAGTTAAAGTCCCTTTGCCAAAATTCAATCGCCATCATGGTCTCCATTATGAAGCTACATGGAAATAGGAACTTCCACCAAATGTTGGAAATGTAATCAAAAATTGGGCACATACTACCACCTGTGGCGGACATGCCCAAAAGCAAAAAAAAAAAAAAAAAAAAAAAAAAAAAATTGGACGAAAATGCATACGCGGTTAGAAAAAAATGTTAAGGAAGCATATAGATTTTAAGCCAGAATTATTTTTTGTTAGGCATACCAGAAAAATATGATAAAGAGAATATATATTTGATATTGCAGGTTTTAACAGCGCCAAGAATTGCATTTGTGCAACATTGGAAAAGCGAGGAAACACCTACGGAAGAAGATATGATTAGGAAAATATTGGACTGTGCAGAAATGGACAGATTAACAATGAAGGTAAAAGAAAAAGAAGGCACAGAATATTTTCGAACTTGGGACTTGTTTTAAAAATGGTTGGACAACAGGGGTAGAAATTAATCAGTGGAATTAATCAATGGAACAACTTGCCACTAGAAGTTGTAAATGCTCCAACACTGAAAGTTTTTAAGAAGAGATTGGACAACCATTTGTCTGAAGTGGTGGTGTAGGGTTTCCTGCCTAAGCAGGGGGTTGGACTAGAAGACCTCCAAGATCCCTTCCAACTCTGTTATTCTATTCTACCCTTAATGCTATCCGCAGGAACTGAAGAGGGGTGGGAGAACTGAAAAGTAGAGAAACAATGATAACAAAATAGATAATCCCATAGAAAATACAAGAACTATTTAGCATCAGATCAGGAGTTGTCACTTGGGATGAGAAAAAGAAATCTTAGCTTGCTACCCCAGGTATATTTACCTGGGAGAAACCAGAATGGACTCATGGTAAAAGGACGACCTTCTAGGTTGATATGTACTGGATTGCATTTGCCAGGCAATTAAGTAATAAACTAATAAAAACTCTACTGTCCCTTAGCCATCAATGAGGAAGTAAACCTAACCAAGAGCAATGAACTTTACTCTGAAGGAGGCGCTAAGGATAAAATAAAATGCGAATAGTGTCTCAATGCCCGAGAAATTATTCAAAAACAATCCTGGTTTTAGGAGATTTAACTGATGTCTGTGAGATTCTTCAACATTCAAGTTCAGGATTGTCCCAAAGATTGCTATTCCAAAAGGCAACTGGACTTTTCTTGGGTTTTTTTTTTTTTTTCCTTTGAAAATGTTTCGCTTCTCACCCAAGAAGCTTCTTCGGTTCTGAAGAACTGAACATGAACAGTTGCAGGAACTGGGCATGGCTAGTCTAGTGAAGAGAAGGACCAGGGGAGACATGAGAGCAGCCTTCCAATATTTGGGGGGCTGTCACATAGAGGAGGGGGTCAAGCTATTTTCCAAAGCACCAGAAGGCCAGACAAGGAATAATGGATGGAAACTGAACAAGGAGAGATTCAACCTGGAAATAAGAAGAAATTTTCTGAGAGAGAACAATCCACCAATGGAACAGAAGTTGCCTTCAGAAGTTGTAGGAACTTCAGCACGGGAAGCTTTCAAGAAGAGAACAGACTGTCATCTGTCAGAAATGGTGTAGGCTCTCCTGCTTGAGCAGGGGGTTGGACTAGATGACCTCCAAGGTCCCTTCCAACTCTGTTATTCTGTTAAAACCCCAGCCCGAAGTTACTCACGATGGGCTTTTACGTACTTGAATTTTCCCGTGCACAAAGCTTACGATGTCCTCGTTGGAGTCGAAGACGGAGAGAGTCTCCATCACGTTGCGCTCTAACCATTCCCAGTGCTCCATTATCTCTTCTCGGCTGGTTCCTGAGTGACAAAAAATATATATATTTCAATTACCGTATTTTTCAGACTATTAAATGCACCCCGCCCCCCCCCCCCCACACCTCATAAGTGGGTGGAAATGTCTGTGCATCTTATAGAGCAAATTACGGGCCTGATTTTGGCCTTCCGAACCCTCTGCGTGTCCCATTTTTGCCCTCCCCGGCGTCCAGAAGCACTCTGTAGTGTCCAGGGAGGGCAAAAACAGGACGCGCGGAGGGTTTGGGAGACCAAATGCAGAGTGCTTCTGGATGGTGGGGAAGACAAAAATGGGATGCACGGAGGCAAAAAACTATTTCTTTTCTTGTTTTCCTCCTCTAAACCTAGGTGTGTCTTATGGTCCAGTGCGTCTTATAGTCTGAAAAATACGGTAAATATATTTGATGCTCGTTTTTGTTATTGTGGGAGAAAACAGGAGGAGGAAGGAGGGCGAAATACGTTTGCCACCTTGAGTTATTTGCAAAAACGATAAAACTGGGATATCAATACAGGTAGCCGTCCAAGTTACGACCACAACTGAGTCCAAAACTCATGCCGCTGAGTGAGACCTTTGTTCAGGCAGTTTTTGCCCCATTTCTTGCCACGGTTGTTAAGCGAACCACTGCAGGTGTTAAATTAGGAACATGGCTGTTAAGCAAATCCAGCTTTCCCCATTGAGTTTGCCAGTCAGGAGGTCACAAAAGGGGACTTCGTGAACCCCGGGAAACTGCCACCGTCATAAATATGAATTGGTGGCCAAGCGTCTGAATTTTGATCGTGTGATTGCAGGGACGCTGCAACGGTCACAAGTGTGAGAAATGGTCATGAATCACTTTTTTTGGGGGGGGGGTTACTAAACGAAATGTTGAGGTCTACGCGTAAATAAATCAGAATACACGAAATAAGAATTTATACTGTACTTTACCGCAGGCAATAGACCAGTAAATCTGGGAATCCGGAGTCTGGTGCAGGATACGGAAAGGGGCCACTTTTGATGTGGAATCCAAGACGGCGTCCAACGTCCCAACCAGGAGACCTGCAATATCAAGGTCAAAATTCAGGGCACCCTTCTCAAGGACAGAGTCCCCACTCCCCACGGGAAGAGAAATGAGGGATTCCATGACCCAGAAGGACAAGCGGCAAAGGAATCAGGGTGTCAAGGTTCCAAGTAACACCCCCAATGAAAGAAGACGCCGAGGTTTGAATTTCCTCAAAGTTCCATTTTATTAGAGATTTCATATTGGCACATCTGGGAAAACCTGAATCTAAAATTTTCCAGGTTTTCCCCACCCAAAAGAAAGTCAAAGTCCCTGCCCAACACCCACATGTCCATCACATGGTCCAATGAAAGCACCATCCCAACTGGAGATGCCTCCCAGTTCCAACCCTCCAGGTGCAGGGCAAGATGTCCTTGACTCTCTGAGAAAAGAATGTTATTTTGACTACATATCACCCATGTTCCATACAATCCCTTCTCCCAGTTTCCCACAGTAGTAAACGTGGCAGGCCTGAAGATTCAATGCCAAAGATGGCTTCCAGGCCGGAGACCAACATCTGGGGACTCCCTGCCCTCCCTGAGCAAAAGGAGGGGAAACTGGAAAATTTGGATTTTTTTTTCTTGCAATCCTGTTTCCCCCTGCCTTGAAACTTACAGCTAGTCCCTCAAACTTACGACCACAATGGAGCCCCAAATTTCCATGGCTAAGCGAGACATTTGTGAAGTGCGCTTTGCTTTTGCTTGATCAGAAAAGGGATCGCATGACCCCGGGAACATTGCCACCGTCATAAATGTGAGACAACCAAGGATCTGAATTTTGATCACGTGACCGCAGGGATGCTGCCATGGTCATAACTCTGAAAAACGGTCGTAAAGTCACCGTTTTCGGTGCCGTTGCACCTTTGAACAGTCACTAAACGAATTGTTGTAAGTTATTATTTTTATCGATTGATTAAGCCTATAGGCCATATCAACGTACAAGATTCAAACACGTATTACCAATAAAATCCTAAACAAACAATTTAAAGTAAAAGTAGGGTAAAACACAATGGGTATGGGATAAAATACAATAATGTAATGCATAAAATATGGTAAAATAGAATAAAATGAGATAAAGTCATATTTTAAAGGTCATAGAAACATTTTTTTAAAAAAGGTACTGGCATCTCCAGGGCTTCAAAAACGCAAATCAAGAACCATTTTGTGGGCATGCTGCCATCTGTTTAGTTGTTTTAGTATTCACCAGTTTCCTCTTCTTTAAAGATCCAGTTTGACATGTTGGAGCTGTCTCAGATGGTAAGTCAACAATGACTGCCATTTAAGAAGTTCAACTGAGAGGCTCCTTTATTTATTATATTACCATTAGTATTTAAATTTAGTTGAATATTATTTTTTTTTGACTACCCATTCTGCAAATACAACTCACTCACAGTTATAATAATTTGCAAAATGGGGCAAAACTCACTTAACCAACATTTCTCTTAGCTACAAAATTGTGGTCGTCAGTTTAGGACTACCTATAGAAGCCAAACTTCCTCTCAGCACTTGGGCAGGAGAAATACAGTGTGTGTGTGTGTTTTTTTATTTTATTAACCAATAACATTTGAATGCTCTCCTCATTTATATTAATCCAAAACAGGCTATAATAACATTATGACACTTTTATTTCTTTAAAATAAATATTTATTGAATGAGGAAGCCAGCAAAAATAATACAGACGCAATTACAGTGTCAACAAATCTTTGCTACTTGTCAAGGATGTTTGTCTGTCCGTCCATCCATCCATCCATCCATCCACTCTACCTATCGATCCATCGATCCATCGATCCATCTGCTCTATCTATCTATCTATCTATCTATCTATCTATCTATCTATCTATCTTCTATCCATCCATCCACTCCATCCATCCATCCACTCTATCTATCTATCTATCTATCTATCTATCTATCTATCTATCATCCATCCATCCACCATCCATCCATCCATCCATCCATCCATCCACTCTGTCTGTCTGTCTGTCCGTCCGTCCATCCATCCATCCATCCACCTGTGTTTCCCCGAAAATAAGACCTTGTCTTATATTTTTTTCAACCCCAAAATAAGCGCTTGGCCTTATTTTCAGGGAGGTCTTATCATTTTGGGGTACGTGGAGGAAACCAGAGGAAATGGCGGGGACCGGCTGTGCATGCATTTAAATATTTTCAGGGGGGGCTTATTTTAGTGCATGCGCTCAAAAGCCGGATTGGGGTTATTATTGGGAGATGTCTTATTTTAAGGGAAACAGGGTATCTATCTATCTATCTATCTATCTATCTATCTATCTATCTATCTATCTATCTATCTATCTATCATCTACTTACCTACCTACCTATCTCTATCTCTCTCCATCTATCAATCAATCTATCATCTCTCTCTCTCTCATCTATCCCTCCCTCCCTCCCTCCCTCCCTCCACCTACCTATTCTACCTACCCTGTTTCCTCCAAAATAAGACCTCCCCTGATAATAAGCCCAATCAGGCTTTTGAGCACATGGCAATAAGGCCAAGCGCTTATTTCAGGGTTCAAAAAAATATAAGACAGGGTCTTATTTTCGGGGAAACACAGTACCTACCTACCTACCTACCTAATTTATCACTCTGTTGCCTGTATGGAATTAATCAAATGGTTACAAACGGATGGCTCTTTCACGCACAGTTGTGAAAAAATTGTTATACAATTGGGCTGGATAAATTAAGAGCCTGATTTGAAGCAAAGGATTGCTAAGAAGCAATTCAGGAATTCTTTTAAAAACCAGAAACCGATAGACTTGGTGGGTTTCTAATTATTCACCTTCATGCTCCATGACCCGCCCCCTTCCCCCCATTTATTTCTGCATTACAGATAGATTTGTTGATTTAAGCTTAACGGTTCATCAGCCGTTTGCAAAGTCACTGGAAGATGATGACGGAACTGGTCTCGCAAAAACCTTTGCAAATATACACCCAGGAGGAGAGAGACGAATCAGCGGTTAAGAAAAGCAAATAGCAATTTAAAAAAAAAAAAGTTTTGGAGCGTGGCAGGTATTAGTCTACTTCAAAAAACCAATGCATGTCACGCTAAAAACATAATAAAGAAATACCATTTCTCTGGCTAACGGAAGAGGCATGTGCCAAAAGTTAGCAAGGACAGTAGAGCTGTAGCAAAACCAAATTATTAAATTATATCCTCAACTTAGCATCTCGCTTAGTGACCGTTTCCAAGAATGGAAATTTGGGAAATACTTAATTGTTCATGAAAGATAAATATTGTAGAGAATTTTAAAATGGTGGAAAAAAGTGATTTATAACTGTTTTTCACACTTATGACCGTCGCAGCATTCCCACGATCAGGGGATCAAAACTCAAGCCGCTTGGCAACTGACTCATACTTTTGACGGCTGCGGCATCCTGGGGTCACGCAATCCCCCTTTTACGACCATCTGACAAGCAAAAGTCAAGGGGGAAGCCAGCTGCACTGAACAACCGGGTTCCTGCAGTGATTCACTTAATGACTGTGGCCAGCAAGGTCATAAAATGAGGCAACCTAACAACCGTCTCGCTTAGGAACAGAAATTCCTAAGTCAAGGACTATCTATATTTAATTCACGATACAGCAGGTTTAATTGCTGTCTCCTTCTGTAAGTGTGTGAGGTTTAATTTAGTGTCTAGGGCAGTAATGGCTAACCTAATTCTATGGGCCCGGCCCCCTTGCATGCGCATGCAGCCCCCCCATGCTCCACCCACTTTTGGCACATGAATGCATGGTGGGCCCAGTAGGCCCGTTTTTTGCTCCCCCCAGGCTCCAGAGCCTCTCTAGGCCTCCACAGGGCCTCCAGGGGGTGGGGAAGGCCATTTTCACCCTCCCCAGGCTCTTAGAGAGGCTCTGGAGCCTGGGGAGAACAAAAAACGGGACTTCCCCGCCCCTCAGGCCCTCTGGAGGCAGGAAACGGCCTGTTTCCCTACTTCCGGTGGGCCCAGAAGGCCCGAAAATCAGCTGAGTTCGCGTGCCCACCGATATTGCTCCACGTGCCACCGCGTGCCATAGATTCGCCATCGCGGGTCTAGGGTCTCCTGCTTGGGCGGGCGGGTGGGTGGGTGGGGTTGGGCTCGATGACCTTCAAGGTCTCTTCCAACTCGGTATTCTATTAAATCTGTTAAATTTACAGCAGGGTGGCTGTTGGGTAGGGAAATAAACGGAAGCATTATATATACATCGCCTGGAGATGTACAAATAACATTTCGGTGAATTCAAGATGGCTCAGTGGCTAAGACGCTGAGCTTGTCGATCAGAAACGTCGTCAGTTTGGCAGTTCGAATCCCTAGTCTCCTGCGTGAGCAGGGGGTTGGACTACATGACCTCCAAGGTCCCTTCCAACTCTGTTACTGTTATTATTATGAATAAAAGCCGGCTATATGTCTAATGATAAATAAATGATGATTCAGGCAGGAAAGGATATGAAAGTCCTCGGAGAATAAATATCTGACGTCCTGTTTCGACTGTAAATATCGTCCTTAGTCAGAGGTTTTATCTCCTCTTTGTCTCCTCTTGTAATATTAAAAATGACACTCCGGCAACGGTCTTTGGAGGGAGACTCAAGTTACCGAGAAGTAAAACTGTTAAAACGAAGTCTAAAGATTCCTATTTTGGGCTCAAAATAGCAGGAGAAGCGTTTTCCCGTTCTCCTTTCCGAGATGCTTCTCAAAAGGAAAATGGAACATAGGAAGGGCGAGATGAAGTATATGTTATTTTATTTATTTTTTTTTTAAAAAAACCCGAAATGAATACCTTCGCCTCTTGCAGGACATGAAATATGGAAGAAGTGAATGAGCAGGGAAATATGATCGCGGCTGACTTTCACTGGCTGAAGAGAGGTTTGTAAATCCGCAGTATTAGTCATACAGAAAAACCTGTGACTCAAATCCAGCAACTTTCGCTAAATTATTGTGGGGGTTTTTTTTTTGTTTTTGTTTTTAACTTTGGCAATGTTTCTTCTTGGAATAAGATGAACAGCAAACACTTAGGAACCTGGCTTCGGAAGAGCCAAGGCCATTAGTATTTCAGAGGCTGGGGAAGGTATGTTAGCTGCAAAACCAATCACCTCCGAAATAGGGGCAGGGAAAAAAAACCAAACAAGAATATATATAAAGGCATTAGAAAGGTTCACTTCCATCAGGCCAATGCCTTATCTGTCATCTTTATCCAACTTTCTCACTCAGAATAGAGTAGAGTAGAGTAGAGTAGAGTAGAGTAGATAGAATGGAGTGGAGTGGAGTGGAGTGGAGTGGAGTGGAGTGGAGTGGAGTAGAGTAGAGTAGAATAGAATAGAATAGAGTAGAATAGAATAGAATAGAATAGAATAGAATAGAATAGAATAGAATAGAATAGAATACCTTATTGGCCAAGTGTGATTGGACACACAAGGAATTTGTCTTTGGTGCATAGGCTCTCAGTGTACATAAGGAGAATAAAATACATTCATCGAGAATAAAAAGATACAACACTTAGTGATAGTCAAGGTTACTAATAAGCTATCAAATCGTACTAGGAAACAAATAAAAACAATATAAAAGGAAAGAGACAAGCAACATGGTTATAGTCGTAAGTGGGAAGAGATCGATACTAGTAAGGAAGAGAAGAAGAATAGTAATACACAATCGTTCAGGTCATCACTTTGGGCTTCAATAGGCAATTTGTGCTGAAATGGACCCCCAAAATTGGTTTGTTCCTATTAAGAATTGGCTGCCTCCTCGGTTATTCGGGGGAAACGAGTGACCCACTTTCAGCCCCTGGTGAGATTGATATTAACCTTGTCCAGCAAAACGTTGCTTTGAAGTCCAGGTTGGTCACAAAATAAACAACACACTTCGAACTCTGAATACTGCAAGAACCACAGCACAACCACAGCAAGAGAGAAGATCAAACAAATATGGTTTGTTTGGAATAACAGTGCTGGAAGGGACCTTGGAGGTCTTCTAGTCCAACCCCCTGCTTAGGCAGGAAACCCTCCACCACTTCGGACAAATGGTTATCCAACATCTTCTTAAAAACTTCCAGTGTTGGAGCATTTACAACTTCTGGAGGTAAGCCGTTCCACTGGTTAATTGTTCTAACTGCCAGGAAGTTTCTCCTTAGTTCTAAGTTGATCACCCCAAGGACAGCTCTTGCAATATTTCCCCTTCCAGGCAGATCAAGAGGCAGTGAGTCTGTGGAGATTTCCCAGTCCTCCAGGTCATGGTTGTCCCAAAGGTACTTTTTTCAAGAGGCAACTGGACTTGCTGTTTTTTTTTCTTTGAAGACGTTTCGCTTCTCATCCAAGAAGCTTGGATGAAGAGCCTTGGCGGCGCAGCAGACTAAAGTGCTGTTAAGTAGCACCAGCTGCCTGCAATTACTGCAAGTTCAAATCTCACCAGGCTCAAGGTTGACTCAGCCTTCCATCCTTCCGAGGTAGGTAAAATGAGGACCCGGATTGTGGGGGGCAATAAGCTGACTTTGTATAAAAAAAAGAACACCGCTTGGGGGGGCGGGGGGCAAAAGCCCTACAAAGCAGGTATATACAAAAGAATGAAGGCTATTGCTTAACGCATTGTAAGCCGCCCTGAATCTCCGGAGAAGGGCGGCATATAAATTGAACTAATAAAATAAATAAATAATAATAAAGGTTCTTCAGCTCAGACCTCGGATGAGAAGCGAAACGTCTTCAAAGAAAAAAAAAAACCAGAAAGTCCAGTTACTTCTTGGGAAAAAAAAGCACCTTTGAGACAATGACGCAATGTTTTCGACCATCAGGCTGAACTTTCCCAGAGAAAACGATTCTTGCTGAGACACTGGTCTTAAAACTCAATTGTGGTTTAACCAGCTTCAATTGAATGGGGTTACAGATAGCAACCTGCCAACAAATGTGTGTATAGTCAAGGCTATAAGAAATTAAAAGACGCTTGCTCCTGGGGACAGCATACTAAAAAGCAGAGACATCACCCTGCCAACAAAAGTGTGTCTAGTCAAGGCGATGGTTTTCCCAGTTGCAATGGATGGCTGTGAAAGTTGGACCATAAGGAAGGCTGAGCGCCAAAGAATTGAGACCTTTGAACTCTGGTGCTCAAGAAGACTCCTGTGAGTCCCTTGGACTGCAAGGTGATCCAATCGGTCAGTCCTAGAGGAGATCAACCCTGACTGCTCTTTAGAAGGCCAGATCCTGAAGAGGAAACTCAAATACTTTGGCCACCTCATGAGAAGGAAGGACTCCCTGGAGAAGAGCCTAATGTTGGGAAAGATTGAGGGCAAAAGAAGAAGGGGACGGCAGAGAACGAGATGGCTGGATGGAGTCACTGAAGCAGTCGGCCTGAGCTTCAATGGACTCCGAGCATCCTTTAAAAATTGGACAACGAAAGATGCCAGCTCACCTCTTTCATAATAAGGTGGATTTTATTATAAAATAAAATCTTAGAAGGCACATTTAGAGAAAACAGAGGTCTGGTCAGCTGTTAATTGACTGCCACTAAGAAGGGAGGTGGAGATACAGGATGCTAATGGCTAAAAATGAAAGAGGAAAAGGGAGCTTATCTGGTCGGATTTGGGCAAATTTTATTCCTAGCTAAAACCTAGGAATAAAAAATCAGCAGCAACGGATACTTCTCCCACACAAGGATCTTGAAGGCACTGGCTACCTAGCACCATCCGCTAATTGAAAGCCTCTACAGCTTCATACAGCCTCTAAATTCCAGCCTGGGCCGCCCACTCATCCTTGCCAGGCAGCCCCACTTTTCAGGCTGATTTCTTTAGGGGGTCCAGGAAGGGGACCCTCTTGCAAGGACGTGAGGGGGGGGCTTGAGAACACATGCCACACTCTCCCTCTCCCCAGCCTCCCTGGCAGGGCTGTCTTGGGTTGGGAGGCGGAGGGGAAAGGGGACAGCCAGCCCTCCAGCCCCAGTGCAAAGCCGGACCCCCGGATCCCCGGAGCTGAGGACCCCCACCCACATGAGGGTCCACCTGGCAGGAGGATGCCATGTGGGGGGGGGGAAGAGTGGGAGGGAAAAACCATGCAAAACAGGACTCCCGCCCTCCCTGGCAGGACCGGCAGGAGGATGCTATGGAGGGGGGAGAGGGAGTGGGGAGGAAAGGACAATGCAAAGGCCGACCCCCGGAGTTGAGGAACACCCCCCTTCCCTCCTGGCCTACCTGGCAGGGTCGGCAGAAAGGATGCCATGGGAGGGGGGAGAAGGAAAGTGGGAGGGAAGGACAGTGCAAAGCAGGAACCACATCCTCCTGGCCTACCTGGCAGGGAGGGCAGAACGATGCCACTGGGGGTGGGGAGAGAGAAGAACAATGCAAAGCAGGATGCCCGCTCGCTTGGCCCACCTGGCAGGGCCGGCCAGAGGATGCCATGTGGGGGGGGGGAGAGGGGGAGGTAAGGACAATGCAAAGCCTGACTCCCAGAGTTGAGGATTCTTCTGCCCTCCTGGCCCACCTGGCAGGGCCGGTAGGATGATGCCATGGGAGGAGGGAGGGGGGAAGGGGGAAGGGGAAGGGAAGGACAGTGCAAAACAGGACCCCCTCCCTCCTGGCCCACCTGGCAGGGCCGGTAGGATGATAACAGGAGGAGGGGGAAGGAGAGGGAAGGAGAATGCAAAGCAGGACCCCCTCCCTCCTGGCCTACCTGGTAGGGCCGGCCGGATCGTAATAGGGGGAAGGGGGAGGGCAGGACAGTGCAAACCAGGACCCCCTCCCTCCTGGCCCACCTGGGAGGGCCGACAGGATGGTAACAGGGGGAGGGAGAGGGAAGGACAGTGCAAAAGAGGACCCCTGCAACTGGCCTACTTGGCAGGGCGGGCAGAACGATGCCACTGGGGATGGGGAGAGGGAAGGACAATGTAAAACAGGACCCGCCCTCCCTCCTGGCCCACCTGGCAGGGCCTCCAGGAGGATAACAGGGGAAAGGGGAAGGGAAGGACAATGCAAAGCAGGACCCTCCCTCTCTCCTGGCCTACCTGGCAGGACCGGCAGGAGAATGCCATGGAGGGGGGGAGAGGGTGTGGGGGAGGAAAGGACAATGCAAAGGCCGACCCCTGGAGTTGAGGAACCCCCCCTTTCCCTCCTGGCCTACCTGGCAGGGCCAACAGAAGGATGCCATGGGAGGGGGCGAGGGGGGAAGGGGAAGGGAAGGACAATGCAAAGCAGGACCCCCTTTCCTTCCTGGCCTACCTGGCAGGGCCGGCCGGAGGACGCCATGGGGGGGGGGGAGGGGAGGGAAGCCCCCCCCCCTTCCTTGAGCCAGAGTCGCGCGCTTACCGGTCAGTCCGCCTCCTCCGCCGCCCTCCTGGCCGCCTCCCCGGCGCCGCTGCAGCACGAAGAAGCGGTTGCATCGCTCCTGCACCCAGAGCCGCAGCGCGCTCTTCAGCAGCACCTCCTCGGGCTTCAGCCACATCGCCGCCGCCGCTGCCACCCAGCCCGGGCTCAGCTGCACGGGGCGGGGCCGGGCTCCTCGCACCGCCCACCCACCCCCGCGGCGCTCGCCGGGAAATGGAGTGCCGGCGGCGCTTCCGCCGGGCCCGCCGCCTCCCGGGGCGGAGGGACGCACTACGAGCCCCGGCGTGCCCCGCGCGCGGGGGCGGGGCTAGGGAGAAGATAGGCAGGTTAGGGAGGCGGGCTAGGCAGCAGCTGTCGGTGGCTTTGGGGAGGGGAGGGGGGAAGGGAGAGGGGGTTGGGGGGGTTCCTGTTTTGACCACTTTGGGCCCTCTTCATTTCCCAGAATTCCCCAGCATGCTTGTGTTTTTAAAGGTGGGAGGGGGTTTCTATGTTCACAATTCCCCAGCCAGCAGGTCCTTTTGAAAGGGGAGGGGGCTTCAGAATCCTCAAAAGCCAGCCAGCATGCCTCTTTAGAGGAGGGAGGGGGCCTTCATTTCCCAGAATTCCCCAGCATGCGTATGTCTTTAAAGGTGGGAGGGGGGAACTTCATTTCCCAGATTCCCCAGCCAGCATGCCCTTTTAAAGAGAGAGGGGGCTTCAGCTCCCAAAAACCAGCCAGCGTTCCTCTTTAGAGGAGGTGGGGGGGGGGACTTAATTCCCAGAATTCCCCAGCATGCGTATGTCTTTAAAGGTGGGAGGGGGGAATTTCATTTCCCAGAATTCCCCAGCCAGCAGGTCCTTTTGAAAGGGGAGGGGGCTTCAGCTCCCAAAAGCCAGCCAGTATGCCTCTTTAGAGGAGGAGGGGGCGGGTTCATTTCCCAAAATTCCCCAGCACGTTTATGTTTTTAAAGGTGGGAGGGGGGAACTTCATTTCCCAGAATTCCCCAGCCAGCATGCAGCTTTAAAGGTGGCAGGAGGAGTTCAATTCCCAGAATTCCCCAGCATACATACCATGTTTTCCTAAAAATAAGACCCTGTCTTATATTTTTTTGAACCCTGAAATCAGCGCTTGGCCTTATTGCCATGTGGTCAAAAGCCCAATTGGGCTTATTATCAGGGAAGGTCTTATTTTTGGGAAAACAGTGTATCTATCTATCTATCTATCATCTATCGATCGATCGATCGATCCTTCCATCTCTTTATCCATCCATCTCTCTCTCTCTCTCTCTCTATGCCTTTAAAGATGTGTGTATGTGTTACAATTCCCAGAATTTGGCATCTGTCATTATTGGCCATAATCCAGCTCTCTATGCTGCCAACCATCTCATTTCCTCTACAGGCAGTCCTCACGTTAATGATGGCTATCGGTGCCTGAAATTCCGTTGCTAAGCACATCCGCATCTTAAGGAGTGTTTTGGCTCTTACGGTATACATGTTAGTTGTATTTATTATTTTCTAACATGGAGAGCCACTTGCTCGGCGTCAGATGGGCAGCGAACAAATGTAATACCTAATAATAACAAGGCGTTAATGACCGCATCGCTTAGCAACAGCGATCCCAGGAGTCCCCGTTGCCGTTGTTACTCCAGGACCTTTTGGTTCCTCAGGTGGGAAGAGGTGGAGTCACAGGTAACAGCCGGAGAAACTTGCAACGTCCTGCCGTCTCGGAAATCACGTTCGCCTGTGGCTGCATACAATATCCAGGATTCCCGATAGTACTCCGTGTCTTCCTTTTCTTTTATCAACAGTTAAACTGTCCATTTCTGCACAATCTAATATTTTTTAAATTATATCTTCTTCTGTGGGTGTTTCAGCTCGTTCTTCCAGTTTTGTGCAAATACAATTCTTGCTGCTGTCAAAACAATGTAATGTCAAATATGCATTCGCTTTATCCTATTTTTCTGGTGTTACCTAACAACCGCTACAATTCTTGCCTTAAATCAGAAGTGTTTTATGCACCCAAATCTGCAGCTATTTAGACAAATCTCCCCACAACCTGGATAAAAAAAACCTATTTAAAAAAAAAAAATACCATCTGTATGGTAATCAGTTCCTAGATGGCTTCTCTTCATATCTTGGTAATTAATTTCTCATGTCTTACCTACTTAAGCTGTTTTTTTTAACAATGGAAATAATTTTTAAGTTGAGATGTATACTACCAAGCAATCTGCTCTGCGGAGTGCAGAATTGGGTCTCTGCCAGAAAGCCACTTGAAGAGACCAGAAGCATTTCAAATGTGGAATTTACAAGCAGCTGTTACGTAGGAGCTGGGTTGACAAAATCAGAAAGGAGGAAGGGATAAGCTGCCTGGGAAAGCTGAGGGAAATCATCAAAACCATTAAAAAGCAAAAGTTAGAATATTTCGGACATGGGATGCGACACCCGGAAAAATACGACATCCTTCACTTAATCCTCCAAGGAAAGATTGAAAGCAAACGAGGTCCAGGCAGAAGAAGAATATCATGGCTTCAAAATCTGAGGGACCAGTTTGGACAAAACTCAGCAGCACTTTTTGGTGTGGCTGTTGATAAAAATAGGATCGCCAATGTCCGATGATGGATGTAGGAGGAGGAGGAGAAGGAGAAGGAGAAGAAAAAGAAGAAGAAGAATAAGTCTGGATTTCTGCAACGTTAGGGTTAGACTGTCGAACAGACGCCAGCTTATATTCAACTGTTTTTATTATTATTATTATTATTTTTTAAAAAAGAGAATATCCTAAACAGGCAGTCGTATAGCTTTATTTACATTTTGTATTCAAAGGAATTCAGTAGAAATCAGATATTTACAATTTCATTGAACACTATGCAAAAAGGGAGAAAGGCGTACTGATTTTTTTTTTTTCCCCTATCGGAATCAACGTGGAAAAAGTTTCAAAAGGTATCGCGGTTCGTCGGTCGACTTAAGCTAGACTTGCAATCAGAAACGGAAACACAAGACGCGAGATAAAGTGCATTATTAAATATAGGAAATTCACTTTGGTGGAGGAGGTTTTTGGGCTCTAGGCCAAGGCACCCTATGTTTCCCTTATTCCCGTTTTACGTGTTAGAAAAATAATTTTAAAAGTTCACCCATTCATTAATTTCCAGTTTAGCCATGTCTGTGCATTGCCTATTCTGAATATTTACAGTACTCTTTCGGTCTCTTCACTTAGAGGTTTTCCTTGGAGTAGCAGCAGCAACAGCAAAATAATCCCATTTGAGCGAGGCCTATTTAAGCCTCTGACAAAGTTAAGAGCAGCACTAACTAAAAACTGGACCATTCATTGGGCCGTGTGGCAGCTTGTTAAGATTGCAAGAACAACAACAACAAAAAAACAACAACACAGGGCAAATTTTACGCAGCTTTTCCTCCCCACCCCCAATACAAAATAAGTTGCATTCTGTTCCCTTGAACATTTTTGCAATGTCCATTTGGTTTCAGAGTGTTCAAATTTGCTCTACAATTAGTGAAGGGGTAGGGGTGGAAAGAAAATATTCCCAGTGTCTTTTACCATCAAGATTGAAAGCTGAAATTGCTTGGCGATTTAACGCGGCAAGAGGCGATTCTCAAAAAAAAAAAAAAAAAAAAATCAAGGAAAGGAAAATAAAATTACATAAAAGCCAAGCGAAGTCAAACCAGTGCTGAAAAGCAGCAAAGAGACACCCAGTGGTTTCGACACCCGAACGATTAAAATTTATTCCAAAAGCTAACTTGATTCATTTAAACTGAATTTGAAGATCGGTACGTAGATATATAGAGAGATAGATATGTTTCTTTTTTCCCTCCCCGATGGGTTAATGCTTCCGTAGGATGAACAGCTGAAGTTCTACTGCAGGAAAAAGTGATAACGCTCCGATGTCTTGGTAGGATGGTTTTTCCTGGATGGCATCAGAAGAAAAGAACAATAATACTAAAACACTAATTCAGGAAAGAAAGAAAGAAAGAAAGAAAGAAAGAAAGAAAGAAAGAAAGAAAGAAAGAAAGAAAGAAAGAAAGAAAGAAAGAAAGAAAGAAAGAAGAAGGAGGGAGGGAGGGAGAGAGAGAGAGAGAGAGAGAGAAAGAAAGAAAAAGTAAGTAAGTAAGTAAGAAAGAAAGAAAGAAAGAAAGAAAGAAAGAAAGAAAGAAAGAAAGAAAGAGCGAACGGGCAGGCCACTCCAGAAAATTGCAATCTTAAAATTGTGTATTTTATCTTGGGGGGTGGGGGTGGGGGGGGGTGGGGTAGGGGGGTGTCTCAAGGGAACATTGCTGCTATGTCAGTCTTAGAGGTGTCGTCGCGGTGGGATGCTGGTGTCTCAAGCGAACTGCAGTCTTGCGCCAACAGCACCTAGGATTTCACCGGCTGCTCTGGGGTTTCGTCCCCTTCGAAGGCGGGATTGTCAAGATGGGGCAGCGTCTCCACATCCGGGGTCTGTGAAGCGTTGACAAGACGGAGATGGTCACCTTTGGAGAAAGGAAGAGGAGGAGGAGGAAGAAGAAGAGGAGGAGGAAGAGGAGAAGAAGATGGTTGGCTATCTTGTCACAGCCTGTCACATTTCTTGTACAAGCTACAGCAGAGGTGTCAAACTCAAGGCCTGGGGTGCTTAGATCTGGTTCGCGGGGCCACCCTGGAAATAGCGACGGACTGGCCCGCGGTGCCTCTATCAGCAGAAACGGAGCTCGAGAGGGCCGCAGGTGGCCCTCCCAAGCTCCGTTTTCGCTGGCAGAGGGTTGCAAGAGGTCATCCCAGCCGAAAATGGAGCTCGGCAGCCCGTTTTCACTAGCAGAGCGCTTGGGCCACCACAGGTGCCCCCCAACACGAGTGACGTCACGCGGGCCATGCCCCCCCGCCCAAGGTCAAACAACCCTGATGCGGCCTTCAATGAACTCGAGTTTGACATGGCATGAGCTACAGGGAGACCTTGAGATGGGAACGTCATGGATCACGCTGCAAGGGGTGATGGCCGTTAAGTGAGATGGCCCGGCTTAATGAAACTTAACTCCCTTGCTCTCTTTGAGGTGGCCATTAAATGAATGTTGGGATTGTTAAAGCAGAGCATGGGGGGGGGGACTTCAGGGGGGTGGGGTGGAGAATGCCCTTGGAGGTCTAGCACAGGCTCAGGCTCACCTGCCCCAGGTCTTCTAAAGCAGTGGTCTCCCAACCTTTTTGGCTTTGTGGACTGGTTGGGGGGGTGGGGGGTGGGAGAGGAAGGGGCTGGTTCTGTGTGAGTAGAGGGTGTGCAGTTCCATTTGTGAAAGCAGCGGGCACCTATGCCTGCCATTCACAGAAGCGGAGTTGCGCGTGGTACGTCGCTCACTTGACGCTTCGGCCCGATTCTGAATGGGCCCCAGTTGGGGACCCCTGTTCTAAAGCCCCCCCTCCCCAAGACACCCTGTGCTCCATTTCCCAATCCTTGGGTCCCTGCAGACATCTCCTTCCCCACAAGGTCCCCGTGGTCGGTCTGTCTGTCTGTCTGTCTGTCTGTCTGTCTGTCTGTCTGTCTATCTATCTATCTATCTATGCCGCCCTTCTCCGGAGACTCAGGGCGGCTTACAATGCGTTAAGCAATAGCCTTCATACTTTGGTATATTTTATACAAAATCACCTTATTGCCCCCACAAACCGGGTCCTCATTTTACCCACCTTAGAAAGGATGGAAGGCTGAGTCGACCTTGAGCCTGGTGAGAATTGAACTCGCAGTAATTACAAGCAGCTGGATGTTAAATGCTGCCTTAGTAGGAGGCATTAGCCTCCTACGCCACTCAGGCTCCTCCTTTTAGGCCTGGTTTCCACCCCACCAGGCCCCACACCCTTTGGAGATCTCCAGACCTAATGTTGGGGAAGGAGGGCAGGCCACACATCCCTTTGCCATGTGGCTGCCTCCCAGAATTCCTTGCAAGCGTGCCGACATGGCAGTTGCTTCTGTGAGGCTACCGTACAACCTAAGGACGAACCGGTCTGTTTTGCTTCCGTAATGCAGCCTGCAAAGCGCTGCAGAAGCTTAAACGCCTAGTCCTATGTAGTCGAGGACTTCCTGTACAAGCATTTTAACAGATTAACAGCGTTGGAAGGGACATTGTGTGTCATCTAGTCCACCCCATGCGCAAGCAGGAGACCCTACACCATTTCTGACAAATGGCAGTCCAGTTGATTGTTCTCACTGTCAGGAAATTTCTCCTTATTTCTAGGTTGAATCTCTCCTTGATCAGTTTCCATCCATTATTTCTTGTCTGCCCTTCGGGTGCTTTGGAAATTAGCTTGACCCCCTTCCTCCTCTCTGTGGCAGCCCCTCAAATATTGGAAGACTGCTATCCTGTCTCCCCTGGTCCTTCTCTTCCCTAGACTAGCCAGGCCCAGTTCCTGCAACCGTTCATCATATGTTTGAGCCTCCAGTCCCCTAATCTTCTTGGTTGCTCTTCTCTGCACTCTTTCTAGAGTCTCAACATCTTTTTTACATCGTGGCAACCAAAACATGATGCAGGATTCTAGGTGTGGTCTTATTAAGGCGTTATAGAGTGGTATTAGTACCTCCCTTGATCTGGACTATCCCTTTGTTAATGCAATTTAAGATTGCATTGGCTTTTTTGGCTGCTGCCACTGCACATTGCTAACTCATATTTAGCTGGTTGTCCACTAAGACTCCAAGATCCCTCTCCCAGGTACTGCTATTAAGCCTGGTTTCACCCAGTCTATATGTGTGCAGTTTTCAATTTTGATTTTGATTTCTGAATTTTCAATTCAGAGCTTTTATCTGCTAGCAGGACGCAGGGAGAAGAGAAGAAACTCTTCTACGAACGAGAAGACTGTGGCTGTAGTGACAACTGGTGGGCTTCGGCCAAGCCACTGACCTTCAATGCCAAGCGGTTTGAAGGCTTAACCGGGACGTTAATTGGAATTTTAAAAGAAAGGGTAGGACTTAATAGGCTTAAAATGCTGTTAAGTTCGTAGATCGGTTTGAACAGTTCAAAAAATAGAAACTGAATTTTTCAAGTCGGAAAAGATCATCTGCTGGGGGATGTTTTTGCCAACTAGGCCAATAATCCTTATTAGCCTTCTACAATTCCTTAATTTTATTAAGGAGGATTTTCACTCAAAAGCCTTCTTTGAAAGATCCATTTGAGGATTTGCTGCTTTACGAACAAGATCATAACAGCCAAATCCTAGAATGGATCGTGCAAAAGTAAGGCTTTTCATTCAATTTCTATTATTTTCTTCAACTACTATTAAAGTTCCTCTTCTTAAAAGGCTGGCTTTTATTTTTAAAAGAGCTCATTAATTAAATCGGGTATTGTGGTCCGCCAGCAGCCAGCAGAGCTGGCAGGAGATTCGGACAGTGAGGAGGTTGGGGAGGAACGTGGGCCAGTTCTGGAGTCTGGGGAAGGCTCGGACGATGGCTCTGAGTTGGAGGCAGAGAAGAGGCCAAGGCCATCTGGTAGTTCTTTGCTGCCTCCGGACTCTCCGGAGTCTGACATCAGCGAGGGAGAAGAACAGTGTTAACCTGTTCCCAGTGTGTGCATGCACAGAGCTGCCAGGAAACAGGACCAATTATGAAAACAGGGTCGACTTGGGAGTAAGGCTTGGAGATGATTGGCCTCTCCCATAAGACATAAAAGAGACATGAATGGGACGTGAGCTTTTGCAGGAAGCAATTAGTTCATCTGACCGGTAAAAGCTCTGTGAAAGCTCTGCTTGACTCTGTGCTAAGTTTGGCCTTGCCCTGCGTGTGGCAATTAGTTCTCTGGCAGCATTCCAAGGAGGATAAGGTGGGTGTTCATAAACACTCCTCTGAAAGACTGTTTGAGAAGCCTTTCGGACTGGGAATGACAATCATTCACAACCATATGAATTAAAGCGATTTGCTGGGACTAAGATTGTGCTGTTTACTTTCTAAGGAAGCCTAGGTCAGAAATTCAGGAGCTACACCAGGCTTCTCCATCTTGTCAGGATAAATCAGAAATGCAATATTGCAATGGCCCTACTCATTGGGAATTCATGGAGACGGAGTCTTGATAGATCTAAAAAAAAATGCTATACGTATTTAGTAGCTTAAAAGGTTTACAGCTGTGCACCGTGTTTCCCCCAAAATAAGACCGGGTTTTATATTAATTTTTGCTCCAAATGAAACATTATGGCTTATTTTCCAGTTAGTCTTATTTTGGGGGGGAAATACAGTACTAAATGCCTCCATCTGGTTGACGATCATAACCAGGGCTTATTTTTGGGATAGGGCTTATACTACAAGCATCCCGGAAAAATCAGGCTAGGGCTTATTTTCCGGTTGGGTCTTATTTTCAGGGAAACAGGGTATAAAAGTTGTTGCTGTATTTCCAACAGCAGCAATAATCTGCACTGATTTAGCCAATCACCTGTGTTTATGGGATGGCTGGATTAATAAAGTTGCTGTTAATAGGTCTTTTAAGACTGCACATAAAAACAACATCCGGGAGCTTCAGAAAACACTCCTGGGTTCCTGATGCCGGAATAGTTTTCTAGAGCTTTAAAGCTGAATGCCTGGGAAATCCAGCCTTTTATTCAGCAAAGGGACTTGAAAAAAAAAAAGAATCGTAACGTTTCTCTGTCTCGCTTTCATCTCCGCTCCTCAAATCACAGCGTTTAATAAGAGCAGAGAGATAGTTTGGTCTAGTGGTTAAAGGCACCAGGCTAGAAAGTGGGAGATGGTGAATTCTAGTCCTGGCGTAGGCACAAAAGCCAGCTGGATAACTTTGGGCCAATCACCAGGAGATTGTGAGTTCTAGTCCCACCTTAAGATATGAAAGCCAGCTGGGTGACTTTGGGCCAATCACCAGGAGATTGTGAATTCTAGTCCCACCTTAGACACGAAAACCACTAAGAGACAGCGAGTTCTATTCCCATCTGAGGCATGAAAACCAACTGGGCCAGTCCCCTCTCTTTTAGCCCAACCCTACCTCACAGGGTTATTGCTTGGGAAAAACAGGAGGAGGAAATTGTGCTGTGTATGTTCACCGCCTTGAGTTATTTGCAAGAAATAAGGAAGTGGGATACAAGTAAATAAATAGATAAATAAACGCTATGAACAGAGCTCCTTATATGCTTCTTTGGGGTATTTTCTATTACTACAGTGCTTCTGTTCGAATCTATTTGTCGTAGCTCAGCTGAAGGGAAATCTCTCTCTCTCTCTCTCTCTCACACACACACACACACACCGGACACCAGCACAATCTGCTAGTGTCATCTCTACTTTTGTGCAAAAAGGAACTGAGCCCTGAATGAATGTAAATTCCCTCTCCTCGTGGTGGTGCCACTGAATCCCCAGCAGGGGGCAGCCGACACCGGCCAATTTTTTTTTTTTAATGCCAAAGGAAAACCAAAAGGATGCTTGCTCCAGAGAAAAAAACCGAGTGATTGTAAATTTGCGAGAGCCGTAGGAAACTTACTCTCTGGAGTAACACGCTCCTCCGGAGCCGGTTCGTCGGTTCCCTGCACGGAAGCATACCCTGATGAGGCGGTCTCGCTGTGATTATCTTCTTCGTTAGCCGAAGGGACGTTAGAGGCTTCACTGGGTGCCGTGGGGGCTTGAGTAGCTTCTCCTCGCTCTTCTATGTCCACCTGTGTCAAGTAGGATTTCAGGGGGAGAAACTTGTTAGCAAAATAAAAGCGATTTCCGCAAAGCTAAAAGCTATCTTCTCGCCATTTGTTGCGTTTCACCGAAAATACGACCTACCCCAAAAATAAGTCCTAGCTTGATTTTTACATGTGCGGCCAAAATAATCCCTACCCCCAAAATAATCCCTAATTAAGACCCTGCCCACTCCAGGGTGCATGGGTAAAAATTAAGCTGGGGTGGGGAATGTAGGGGGTGGTGGAGCTGCCCTACTACTTACCTTTGGACAGCTGCAACCAGGCCTTGCACCCCACGACACCTGCCTTGCTGGCCCATTTCTTCTGCAGCTTTCCTGAAGGCCTTTGCAGCCGATAATAGAGCTCTGGATCGATCCAGAACTCTGTTATCGGCTGTAGAGGTCTTCAGGAAAGCCTTGCTGATCGCAGAAGAAATTCCTGAAGGCCTCTGATAGCAAAAAGGAGGCCAAGGATGTTGCTCTGCAAGTGAGGTGAGTCACTGGACCACATCCCCCCCAGAAATAAGACCTGGTACCTTTTTTGGTGGCAAAAAAAAATAAAAAATAAAACAGGGTCTTATTTTCGGGGAAACATGGTATGTTTAGTGTACTGTTCCCCAAAGGGATTTTTAATTGCCTTTCCAAGAGGGTTAATGAACAGAACATCTTAAGCGTGCAAGCTTCTTTTGCATGGAAAGCAACCTTAGAAACAGGTGTGGAGGACTTGCATGGAAACCGTTGTTAAGTTTCCTCCTTGTAAATGGGCGAAAATGTCTTTCCAAGAGGATTAAGGGCACTGCAGTTGTTTTCTCGAGCAAATCCGGTAATAGCAAAAAAAAAAAAAAAAAAAAAGAGCAGGTAATGAGTAACTTAACTACAGGTTTACCTCAATTCCCAAAGCCTTGAGTATGTCACATTTACACATGGGGCAGGTCCTATGCTCCAGCAGCCAAGGATCAATACAGCTCTTATGAAACAGATGGCTGGGAACGAAAAAGAAAAGAACTTACAGCACAACTGAACAGATCTGAGCAACATTTTTTTGCTTATCTATCTATCTATCTATCTATCTATCTATCTATCTATATATCAAGAGAGAGAGAGAGAGACGGACTTGGTTCACACATTATGCTATGTTTTGCTTAGTCATGGTGTGCTAATCAATCACTACTAGGTTTGCTCACATATCGTACAGGAATATACCAAACCAGGTGTACTTTTTGTCTTGTTGTCTTTTAAATCCTATTGCTCTTTAAAAGGGCGCAGAACTTTATCATCATTCAACAGTTAAAATAGGGAGTCTTGATATGCATATTGTAATATAGGTCTACTTGTAGGAATATTCTTATGCAAATGTTTTTGTTATTTTAGGAACCTAACAAAATGTGAAGATCTCGAATTTAAGTCTGCAGTTATTTAAAATATAGTCCTATCTATCTATCCACCTACCTACCTACCTATTTATCTATCTATTTCCTATCATCTATCTATCTATCTATCTATCATCTATCATCTATCTATCACCTACCTACCTACCCCTAATCTATAACTAATTTATATCTATCTCTATCTCTATCTGTATATCTATCCATACATGTATGCATGTATGTACCGTGTTTCCCTGAAAATAAGGCCCTGTCTTATATTTTTTTGAACTCTGAAATAAGCACTTGGCCTTATTGCCATGTGCTCAAAAGTCCGATTGGGCTTCTTATCAGGGGAATGTCTTATTTTGGGGGAAACAAGGCATGTATGTATGTTTAAATGGTAATCCAAAGCTAAATGCAATTATAGCATTCTGGACCAGAGATTTCCAACCTTGGCAACTTTTAAGACTGGTGAACTTTAAATCCCAGAATTCTCCTTGCTGGCAGGGGGAATTCTGGGAGTTGAAGTCCATGGGTCTTAAAGTTGCCAAGGTTGGACACCCCCAATCTAGGCTGTTCAATTACATCTGAACTCAACTGAGAAGTGTTGTTTGAGCCAATTACCGGTCATGAGAAACAAAAGCCAAGCCAGTGAAAACAGCTCCCCAGGAGCACAGAGGAAGAGAGAAGAACGAGCAGGAGGAGGTTAACAATTGGGGAGGGGAAAAAAAAAAAAGAATTAACCTACTTGCAGGTTAAAATTCGGACGACATCATTTGGTTTGTAGGCTTCAATGCACACCGCGCAGCTGTCTGCATCGGGTCCGGTTTCCTTTAAAGAAAAGAAGAGCAAAGAAAACATTTCTTCTTGTGTTCAACTAACCGGAGGACGTACAACAATGGAAGGTACTGGGACTCAGCTGACTTCCCCTCGAACCGACGGCCCGCCTGCTTTGCAGACTACGAAAATGATGTTTTACAACGCAGAGCTAACAAAGAGAGGATTCCCGAGAATCATCTAGAGCAGTGATGGCTAACCTTTTTGCCATCACGTGCCAGGAAGGGGGGGGGCAAGGGAGGTTCGCACGCACACGTGCCCACACCCATAATTCTATACGCCCCGCACCCTGCTCTTGGCATGTGATGGCCCGTTTTTCTTTCTCACCTGGCTCCAGATCCTCTCTATGCATCTGGGGAGGGCGAAAACAGCCTTCCCCACCCCCTCGGAGGCCCAAAACGGCCCATTTCCCAACTTCCAGTTGGACAGAAAGTGATGTTTTTTACTGTCCCCAGCCTCCAAAGACTCCCGGAGCTAAGCTGGCATGCCAAGTGACATGGCTCCACGTGCCATAGGTTCGCCATCACGGATCTAGAGTAGCGCCAGAGACCAGTTCCTTGAAGTTTTTCGATGGACCAGAACAGGCATAGGTTCGCGTGCTGCCTGCATCCCGCAGATTGTGATTTTTGCTTGTTTACATGGCCCGGTTTTTGGCATGCCGTGGCCTTGTCCACGACCCAGGGGTGGTGGACTCCTGATCTAGAGGCAAGGTGTCAGAGCAGGGCAGGGGTGCTATTCAGCAGGTTCTTGAGTAGTTTGGAGAACTGGCGAATACCACCTCTGGCTGGCCCCCGAGTGGGGTGGGAATGGAGATTTTTGCAGTATCCTTCCCCTGGAGTGGGGTGGAAATGGAGATTTTGCAGTATCCTTTCTCTGGAGTGGGGAGGGAATGGGGATTTTGCAGTATCCTTTCCCTGGCGAGAGGAGGTAATGGGGATTTTGCAGTATCCTTTCCCTGGCATGGGGAGGGAATGGGGATTTTGCAGTATCCTTTCCCTGGCGTGGGGAGGGAATGGGGATTTTGCAGTATCCTTCCCGGGGAGTGGTGAGGAAATGAGTGGTGAGGGAATGGGGATTTTGCAGTATCCTTCCCCTGGAGTGGGGTGGGAATGGAGATTTTGCAGTATCCTGCAACTCCATGCACCTGGGAAAGTAGGAGGGAGGGATTTAGGAGAGTGAATATAGTTAGACATAATAGCATTCTTCCCTTCGGTCAAGGTCATAGTGGTTATGGATCTAGAGGAGGAGGTGGTTGCAGGGATGGCTCAAGTTGGGACGGATGACGATTCGACCGTGTGACAGACTGATGGGGGAAGGGGCTGGATTTGGGGTTTTGAGTTACTGAGGGGAAAACCCGGAAAACCTCAGATTCGGGTTTTCCCAGATGTGCCAGTAAACCCACTCAAATAAAATGGAACTTTGAGAAATTCCTGCCTCAGAGTTTTTACTCGGAGTTGGGGACTTTCTGGAACGCTGACAGGAGATTTTGCAATATCCTTCCCTCAGGAGTGGGGAGGGAATGGGGATTTTGCAGTATCCTTCCCCCAGGAGTGGGGAGGGAATGGGGATTTTGCAATATCCTTCCCTCAGGAGTGGGGAGGGAATGGGGATTTTGCAGTATCCTTCCCCCAGGAGTGGGGAGGGAATGGGGATTTTGCAGTATCTTTTCCCCAGGAGTGGGGAGGGAATGGAGATTTTGCAGTATCTTTTCCCCAGGAGTGGGGAGGGAATGGGGATTTTGCAGTATCCTTCCCCCAGGAGTGGGGAGGGAATGGGGATTTTGCAATATCCTTCCCTCAGGAGTGGGGAGGGAATGGGGATTTTGCAGTATCCTTTCCCCAGGAGTGGGGAGGGAATGGGGATTTTGCAGTATCCTTCCCCTGCCATGCCCACCAAACCATGCCCACAGAACCGGTAGTAAAAAAAAATGTGAATTCCACCACTGGAGCAGAGGTGTCAAACTCGATTTCATTGAGGGCCACATCAAGGTTGCGTTTGGCCTTGGGGAGGCCGGGAGGGACGTGGCCAGCTCAACATCACTTGTGTCGGGGTGTGGGAGGGAGGCATCTGTGGTGGCCCGAGTGTTCTGCTAGCAAAAAACGGCTCCCAAGCTCTGTTTCCGGCTGCGACGGCCTCCTGCAACCCTCCGCCAGCGAAAAAAGACCTGGGGAGTATTTCAATTTTCGCTGGCAGAGGCACCATGGGCCGGTCCTTCGATGATTCCAGGGCAGCGCCGTGGGCTGCATTCGGCCTGTGAGCCTTGAGTTTGACACCCCTGTTGTTAGAGTAATAGGTGTCAGGGCTTCGACAAATGCCCTAATTTCACTCGTGAGCCAGACTAGCAAAGCTTTGCGAGTTGAGAATAGGATCTATAGCCGTGATGGCGAACTTATGGCACGCGTGCCACAGGTGGCACATGTAGCCATATCAGTGGGCACACCAGCTCAACTCTGGCACGCATGCGCCCACAGGCCAGCTGATTTTCTGGCCTTCTGGGCCCACCAGAATTAGGGAAACAGGCTGTTTCCTGCCTCCGGAGGGCCTGAGGGGGGAGGCTGTTTTCGCCCTCCCCAGATGCAGAGAGAGGATCTGGAGCCAGGTGAGAAAGAAAAACGGGCCTACCGGGCCATCGTGTGCCAGGAGCATGTGCAGGGTGGGGCGCATAGAATTATGGGTGTGGACACACACGCGCATGAACCTCCCCCGCCCTCCCCCTTCCTGGCACGTGATGGCAGAAAGGTTAGCCATCATTGATCTATAGAAACACACAGGCAACAACTAAACACAGCAACACCTTCTACAACAGGGGTGTCAAACTTGTGGCCTGCAGACCGGATGCATCATGCGCCGGCCACGCCCACTCCGTTTAGCAACGGGAGAGGGAAAAAGTCACGAAGTGTCATGTGACGACGTGAGTTTATGACACACCCCTGTTCTACAACAACAACCTAGGCGAGATGGGTCACATACCAGTCAAGTCAATAAATAAACCCGATGTTTTTATTTGGGTCTGCCTCCGGAATTGCCCTCCCGTTTTAAAATTAAAAAGATAAACCTGGAGCCACAATTTAACCTGTTATTTATTTATTTATTTATTGATTGATTGATTGATTTATGGTCCCGGAAATTAACCGGGCGTAATTCGTTGAATGAGTCACCACCTCCTGAACAAACTTCGACAAAACCATTGTTTAAAATCAACCCTCCGAATCATGTTCTCTGTCTCTCTCTCTCTCTCTTTTCACACCGACTTGTGTTCAAACACCTCTTCCTTTGCTGTAAGGAACTAAAGGGGGAGAATCAAACTGGCCCTGCGTAACAGGCGACATTACGACATTATAAGACCGTGATGGCGAACCTATGCCACGCGTGCCCGAAGTGGCATGCGGAGCCATGTCGCCTGTCAAGTGCGGCGTTGCCCGTTCCTCTTCCAGGTTTCTGATGCGCATGCCCGCATGACGATCAGCTGACCTTTTTGCGTGCAGTAGTGCTGGAAAGTAGAAGAGCTGGTTTTCCGTTTTCCTGCGTGAGCATGCGCGCCAGCCAGCTGATTGTCGCATGCGCATGCGCCCCAGAAATCCGGAAGAGTAGCTGGCTGAAACCGGAAGTTCAGTAGTTGAAACCGGAAGTTCAGTAGTTGAAACCGGAAGTTCAGTAGTTGAAACCGGAAGTGTTCAGTAGTTGAAACTGGAAGTTTAGTAGTTGAAACCGGAAGTTCAGTAGTTGAAACCGGAAGTTCATTTTCGGTGGGGGGGAGCGCATGTACCCCGAGCAGCTCCTCTTCTGGGTTGCGGCCCAGGCGTGCAAGCACGCCTTTTTGGCACTTGGTGCCGAAAAGGTTTACCATCACTCGGTAGTGCCGTGATGGCAAATATGGCTCCGTGGCATGCGGAGCCATATTGGTGGGCACGTGAGCTCAGATCTGGCGCACATGCGGGCACCGGCCAGCTGATTTTCGGGCCGGAAGTAGGTAAAACAGACTGTTTCCTGCCTCTGGAAGGCGTCCGGGCGGGTGGGGAAGGCTGCTTTCGCCCTCTTCCTAGAAAGGCTCTGGAGCCTGGGGAGGGCGAAAAATGGGCCTACCGGGCCCGCCATGCCAAAGCGGGGGGTCTCGCACGCATGCACGGGGAGTGGGGCGCATAGAATTACGGGTGTGGGCACGCATGTGCGCGACGCTCCCTGCTCCCCCCCGCTTTTGGCACGCGATGGCAAAAAGGTTCGCCATCATTGCAGTAGCGGGCTTCACTTACCTTTGCTACCAATTCGCAAACGTGAGTGCATGCATAGAGCGTCCATGATGACAGAACCGGTCGAAACCCACCCCTGCCATCATAGGACATTTAAAACCAACGAACGAGGGAGATAGTTATTTTCTGGAACTGTAAGAAGAGGAGGCTGGGCAGGCGCCTTTTTTTTTTTTTTAAGACCGGTGCAACCTGCACGGAAAAAGGATGAATCCGTTTCCTTGTTCTTTTTTGGGCCGTACCTCGTCTCCCTGTTTTAACGTGCGCAGCTGCAGCTGTCCAATCGCTTTCCTGGCGTCCGCTTTCAGCCGTCTCTGTAATAGACAAGCAGTGTGTCAGCGCAGAACTGGTTCTCCTGTCCAATGTTTAGATACTCTACACAATGAACAATGGGGGAGGGTGTTCCTTTCGGAGAGATGGAGCAAACCTACCTAGGAGTATTACCCAGGGCCTAATTATAAGTCAAGAGTCTGCAGGTATGTGGTTTGAAGTGTTTACTTGGCACGTACAAAAATATTACCTAGTTTATTCAGAGGGGTTTGTAGCCAAACGGGAAACATTCCAGTGGAAATTCCCACATGCCAAGTGAATTGTTTTCAGGTGACTGTTTTAAGGTGAAAACAAGGTGAAAAAATGGCTTGTCTGAACTTGCTTCACGCTCTCCCAAGCTCCTTTCTATAGAATAACAGAATTGGAAGGGACCTTGGAGGTCTTCTAGTCCAACCCTCTGCTTAGGCAGGAAACCCTACATCCTTTCTGACAAATGGTTATCCAATCTCTTCTTAAAAACTTCCAGTGTTGGAGCATTCACAACTTCTGGAGGCAAGTTGTTCCACGGATTAATTATTCTAAATGTCAGGAAATTTCTCCTTATTTCTAAATTGCTTCTCTCCTTGATTAGTTTCCACCCATTGCTTCTTGTCCTAACCCTCAGGTGCTTTGGAGAATAGCTTGACTCCCTCTTCTTTGGGGCAGCCCCTGGGACACTGGAACACTGCTATCATGTCTTCCCTAGTCCTTCTCTTCATCAAACTAGATGAGAATATGGACTGCTCAGAACAGGAATTGAAAAATGGAAGCAGCTCATTTCGGATGCAGTTCTGTAAATTCCTACTATGTTTCAGCCAAAGCATACATCGCTTTGAACTGGCCTCTGCCAATTTTTTCCCCCCTGTAGAAATGAAAACAATGCATATACCTTGTTTCCCCCAAAATAAGACGTCCCCCGATAATAAGCCCAATCAGGCTTTTGAGAGCATGGCAATAAGGCCAAGCTCTTATTTCAGGGTTCAAATATATATATATATATATATATATATATATATATATATATATATATATATATATATATATATATATATATATATATATATATATATAAATAAAAAAAAAAAACAGGGTCTTATTTTCGGGGAAACACGGTATATATGCATATATAAAATGAATATATATATAAGAATGCATATATTTATTTTATTTTATTTTATTTTTGATTTATATGCCGCCCTTCTCCGGAGACTCAGGGCGGCTTACAAGGTGTTAAGCAGTAGCCTTCATACTTTTGTATATTTTATACAAAGTCAGCTTATTGCCCCCACAAACCGGTCCTCATTTTACCTACCTTAGAAAGGAAGGCTGAGTCAACCTTGAGCCTGGTGAGAATTGAACTCGCAGTAATTGCAGGCAGCTGGAAGCTAAATACTACCTTTTAACAGTAGCATTAGTCTGCTGCACCACTCAGGCTCTATAATATAGTTTGTGTGTGTGTGTGTGTGTATATGTATATCTACCCTCAAAATGACACTATAGGGCTCTGCACACCAGAACAACAGGACGCAAGGAGTTTTTCCCCGAATGCCATCACTGCTAAACAACTAATTCCCACAACTCTGTCAAATTAACTACTAAGACTGTATTACTATTCTTCTTCTCATCCTTACTAGTACCTACCTCTTCCCACTTGTGGCTATATCCATGCTGCTTGTATCTTTACAACTTACATTGTTTTGATTGTTTCCTAGTATGGGTTATTCGGGTCTTCTCTCCACGTAAAAACAGCTGCGATCTCACATTGCTCCTGGAAGCACGAAGCCGAGAACACCAGCCTGAAGATGATGAATGAGACTTCGTCGAAACGTCGCCAAGACACTTCCAATTTTACGTGGGAGAAGACCCGAATAACCAAAGACCTACATACAAATACCCTCGAAAACCTGAGAAAACATACATACATATGTGTGTGTGTGTGTGTGTGTGTGTGTGTGTGTGTAAACTGAGAGCTTATGCACCAAAGACAAATTCCTTGTGTGTCCAATCACACTTGGCCAATAAAGAATTCTATCCTATCCTATCCTATCCTATCCTATCCTATCCACTATGGATGGATGGATGGATAGATAGATAGGTGGGTAGGTATGTAGATAGATAGATACGTATAAAAATAAATATATCTCTATATCCATCCATCCATCCATCCATCCAAAAAAACCCAACCCTAATCTGGCTAGTAGTAGTTCATTTTTTCTTGCAGGCACAACCGAGATGGTAGTAAAGCTATATTCTCTGTTTTTAATCTTATTGATGAGTGCCAACTACTGTGGATACGGTTTGAAAAATCTCCTCCGTCTTTGATTGCTTTGACAGCCAACTGCAGTGATATCAGAAGCTTTTCACCGAACAGTCATCCAGTGGCACGCATTAGATTAAACCGTCATAGATATTTAACGATCTTGAAAGATTCACATCCTTTTATGAGGCTGTAAATACAGATGAGCTAGCACGCATTCATTTCGTGCCGAGGCAAACTCATTAAGCCTCAGCAAATTAATTTTAGTTTGGATAGGAGAGGCAAGCGAAAGGTTGTAATTATACACTGGAAGAATTTGAAGTGCTTCTAACAAAGGGAGCCTCCAAGGTGGTAAGCCAGCTACGCATGGAAAATCTATAAAGGAGAACAGAGCAGTTTTGCTTCAAGGGTTTTGGAGGTGATAAGTCTTGGCAGACTCTTAAAGGATGTTGCTTGAGCTATTTAAAAAATCCATAAAAGTATTCCAAGAATTTATTTACCGACCTTGGAAAACAGCTGTTCACTAAAAGCTGAAATTATGCAGAAAAGTATATCTTTTTGAGTTATTGACTGGCTGGGACAAGACTAATTCCAACTAGAATCCAGACTGCTCCATTAAAAAAAAAAAAAAAAGAATTCAGACGCAATAGAAATTCCACAAATTCCTCCCAAATCAAGAAATGCATTATATTATTAAGTTATGTCTCAGGATATATGCTAATACCTTGGAGGTCTCTACTTTGTATGGAGGCTCATTCAATTTCATTGTACACATGTTGTGCGTTGACAAAAAATAATTGAATTTGAATTTGATGAGTTTGTTGGAGGGGTGGTTTAAGAACTGATAATTTTTGACAGGCCTTTATGAAGCATAAAAGGAATGTGGTGGCTCAGTGGCTAAGACGCTGAGCTTGTCGATTGAAAGATTGGCAGTTCAGCGGTTCGAATTCCTAGTGCCGCGTAACGGGGTGAGCTCCCGTGACTTGTCCCAGCCTCTGCCAACCTAGCAGTTTGAAAGCACATAATAAATGCAAGTTTCGGCATTTCTTGCCTGCCTGTACTGGACAAGTTAAACACGAATGAAAGCATGGATTTAACTCAGTTTAATAACAGCTACACAACAGCTCTTCAGCAAACACCGGATCTCTAAGTAAGAATAAAGTTGGAGCTGAGAGTGTCTGCCACTCAGCTCTCTTTTATAGATTCTCCTGCCGGCGTCTCCTTCATCATCACCAGCTGTTATGAGAACCGGCTGCCGTCTTTTTAAATTTGTGGAGCATTGCTTATGACATCATCGGTCTGCATCTGCCTCTTCCATGCTGCAGCATCCTCAGCTCAGATAAGGGATTCCTGCCTCCAGCAGCCCACAGTCAGTTTTACTGAACCCCATTAATCCCGCCATCTACATCTCTGCATCTATTGCCCCATCCCTACCGCTGTCACCAATACCCGTGCCCATAATTATGGTAGAAACACTGTTTGGCTAGCTGGCGTCGCCCCTCCCATTCGGTAAGGTGTCGAGGAAGGCTGACTCTCGACAGCAAGTAGAAAAATAAGGACCACCTTTGGTGGGAAGGTAACAGCGTTCCGTGCGCCTTCGGCGTTGAGTCATGCCGGCCACATGACCACGGAGACGTCTTCGGACAGCGCTGGCTCTTCAGCTTTGAAACGGAGATGAGCACCGTCCCCTAGAGTCGGGAACGACTAGCACATTTATTTATTTTATTTATTATTAAATTTATATCCCGCCCTTCTCCCCGAAGGGACTCAGGGCAGTGAACAGCCGAGAATTAAAATAACATACAATATAAAAGTTAAAATAATTAAAAATAAATTAAATTAAACGGCCGCCCCAATTTAAAATCCCTAGCAATACAATTTAAAAACTATGTGCAAGGGGAACTTTTACCTTTACTATGAAACATAATTGTTCAAAACTCTGCCCACAACTTGAAGTTCGACCCTGACAGGGCTGAAAGTTGGCTCAGCCTGCCATCCTTCCGTGGTCAGTAAAATGAGGACCCAGATTGTTGTGGAGGGGCAATATGCCGACATTATAAACCTCTCAGTGTGCGCTGGGGCAGCATATAAGTCTAAATGCTATTGCTAAATCCCAGAGAAGGAAGAATGGCTTATAAGAGAAGGAAGCCAATCACTGAAAAAAAAACAAAAGCCAGATTGGCAACAGGTGGTACAAAACAAAGAGGAAAGGGGGTGGGGGGGAGAGAGAGAGACTCACCTGTCTCCTGTTCTGGGCCCTCGCAACCCGAAGCCTTCTAGCGGAATAAAAGATGAAGTATCCCACCGTGGCAGCCGTGACGATGAAGAAGGACACCGAGACGAAGAAAATGGAGTAATTATTCATCCACGACCCGTGCTTTTTGCCTACTTCGATAGCCATGGTGACCCGGTAGCCCCTTTCGATCTTCTGAAGGATTTCTCGGCCTTTGGCGTAGCTGATCATGATGGCCACGGTGTTTCCCGTACCTGCACGAGAGAAAGGTTGCTATATATAGGTTGTCATTGCAAATGTGACTGCTGAGGTTTGAGGAGTCGGAAATGCTGTTTGTGGGGTCCTCCGAGCCTCGTGGTTTTCTTGCAGGCGTTTCATGACCCAAATCAACTGTGCTAGAACCCCAATCTCTCCTAGCACTGATGATGTTACCTAGTGGGGCAATGAAACGTCTGCAAGAAAAACCACCAAGCTCAGAGATCACCAGCCTCTCTCCTCCTCTTCTTTCTCCTCTACTCCACAAACCTCCATTCTCTTCTAGCACTGATGAGGTTACCTAGTTGGGTAACAAAATGCCTGCAAGAAAACCGCCGAGCTCAAGAGACCAGCGGGGACCCCACAGCCCTCCTCCTCCTCCTCTTTTCCTCTACTCCGCAAACCTCCATTCTCTTCTCTTTTGCGTTGTTATTGTTCCCGAGAACTCTACGGACTCACGAGTGGAAAATATAAGTTAACTGAATGTAAAAAGAAACACCGCCAACCAAAGTCTGACTTTCTCATTTCCTGTCCAACCCAGGAAAGGTAAAGGTCTCCTTTGTATCTGGCTGGCCGACGAGGACATTTTAAGAGAAAGAACAGGGTGTGGTGGTGGTGGTGGTGGTGGTGGTGTATGAGGTGCAATTCCTCCCTGTCCGGCCCATCTTGCCAGGGCTGCATTTCAGCACAAGACGCAACTTGCACTATCTATCTCTCTGTTTTGTTCCCAGTCGGTGGACGGGAAGGTGGAGTCCACAAGACTGTTTTACACATTTGCCAGAATTAGAATTTCTCATTGCAACATCAAGGACCCGTGGGTTGGGTTTATTGACTAACAGATGAACAGAGTTGGAAGGGACCTTAGAGGTCATCTAGTCCAACCACCCGCTCAAGCAGGAGACCTTACACCATTTCTGACAGATGGCAGTTCAATCTTTTCTTGAAAGTCTCAAGTGATGAAGCTCCCATAATTTGTGAAGGCAACTTCTGTTCCATTGGTTGATGGTTCTCACTGTCAGGAAAATTCTCCTTATTTCCAGGTTGAATCTCTCTTTGGTCACTTTCCATCCATTATTCCTTGTCTGGCCTTCGGGTGCCTTGGAAAATAGCTTGACCCCCCCCCCTCTCTGTGGCAGCCCCTCAAGTATTGGAAGACTGCTATCATGTCTCCCCTGGTCCTTCTCTTCACTAGACTAGCCAGGCCCAGTTCCTGCAACCATTCATTGTATGTTTTAGCCTCCAGTCCCCTCATCATCTTTGTTGCTTTTCTCTGCACTCTTTCTAGAGTCTCAACGTCTTTTTTTATAGTGTCCAGTCTCTTCTTGAAAGCCTCCAGTGATGAAGCTCCCACAACTTCTGAAGGCAACTTCTGTTCCATCGATAGATTGCTCTCACCGTCAGGAAATTTCTCCTTATTTCCAGGTTGACTCTCTCCTTGGTCAGTTTCCATCCATTATTCCTTGTCTGGCCTTCAGGTACTTTGAAAAATAGCTTGACCCCCTTCTTCCTCTCTGTGGCAACCCCTCAAATATTGGAAGACGGCTATCCTGTCTCCCCTGGTCTTTCTCTTCACTAGACTAGCCAGGCCCAGTTCCTGCAACCATTCAACCAACTATTCTTCAGAACCAAAGAAGCTTCTTGGATGAAAAGCAAAATGTTTTCAAGAAAAAAAAAAAAAAACCCAAGAAAGTCCAGTTGCCTTTTGGAAAACCAATCTTTGGGACAATCCTGAACTTGTATAAAAGTTCATGTATAAAAGTCATAGTATAAAAATATTCAGTGGTTTAAATTAAAGGGCTGTAACTTCCATATTCCAGGGAGATTTATTTATTTATTGGTTCAATTTATATGCTGCCCATCTCCGGAGACTCAGGGCAGCTTACAATGCGTTAAGCAATAGCCTTCATACTTTTGTATATCCTGCTTAGTTGGGCTTTCGGGCCCCCCAAGCAGTGTTATTTTTTTTATACAAAGTCAGCTTATTGCCCCCACAATCCGGGTCCTCATTTTACCTACCTCGAAAGGACGGAAGGCTGAGTCAACCTTGAGCCTGGTGAGATTCCAACTTACAGTAATTGCAGGCAGGTGGTGCTACTTAACAGCGCTTTAGTCTGCTGCGCCACCAAGGCTCCTTCTATTTGGATTTTCCAAGGCAATTTTGTTGGTTGAGAGAATAACAAGAGAGTTGGGAAGGGACCTCGGAGGTCTTCTAGTCCAACCCCTTGCTCAGGCAGGAAACCCTGTAGCCACGTCAGACAAAGGTTGTCCAATCTCTTCTTTAGAGGATCACTACCATCCGAGTACAGTTGGTCCTTGACTTACAACTGTTCATTTCGTGACCAGCACTGGAAAAAGTCACTCGTTACACCTTTCTCACACTTACGATTTACAATCCCCTCGGTCACGTGATCAAAACTTAGATGCTTGGCAGCTGACTCATCTTTACGACGGTTGCAGTGTCCTAGGGTTATATGATCCCTTTTTGTGACCTTCTGACAAAGTCAACGGGGAAAACAGATTCACCTCATGTGTTACTAACCTAACAGCTGCAGTGACTTGTTTAACGACCGTGGCAAGAAAGGTCGTAAAATGGGGGCAAAACTCACTAATAATTATCTCCATTAGCAACAGAAATTTTGGGCTCAATTTTGGTCATAAGTCAGGGACTACCTGTAATCGCTACTTTCCATTTTATGCCTCTAAGGAATTTGGCCTCCCTTATAACTGGGGCAGAATAATTTAGATAATAGGAGCAGGAATGACCTGTTTGATCTGTAAAGTGTTTCTAGAATAGAATTTGTAATACCCGCTACCACTTTTGCAATCTAGCTACACTTAAAATTAATGCAATCTCTTTCTGGGAACATTTAATCACAAGTGTGCCAGTTTGTGCTGTGGCACGGATTATCACCGCTGGTGCCAGGCTTAAAATAGATTCCAACTCGCCTTATCTTAATAAGGGACGGGCAAATTAATTTCGCACTATCTTGAAAGTGTTTCGTCACAAATGGGCAGGGATTATTCAGCCGATTCTGGCTTCTCTTTTATATTCCGTATCAGATGAAAAGCCAATGACGCCGCAGACAGATGTTTTTAGAAATATGAGGGGCTCCCTGGCCGCTTTCTTTTTCCCCATTAACATTTTTTTATTGAGTTATAAAGGTAAAAGGCAAAGGTTCCCCTTGCACATATGTTTTAGCCGTTCCCGACTCTAGGGGGCGCTGCTCATCTCCGTTTCAAAGCCGAAGAGCCAGCGCTGTCTGAAGACGTCCCTGTGGTCATGTGGCCGGCATGACTCAACACCAAAGGTGCACGGAACGCTGTTCCCTTCCCACCAAAGGTGGTCCCTATTTTTCTATTTGCATTTTTTACGTGCTTTCAAACTGCTAGGTTGGCAGAAGCTGGGTCAAAGAACGGGAGCTCACCCCGATACGCAGCACTAGGGATTCGAACCGCTGAACTATCGACCTTTCGATCAACAAGCTCAGCGTCTTAGCCACCCCGTCCCTTACTGAGTTATAAAGTAATGTAAAATGCAAAATACAAAGTAAATAGGAAAGCAGTGGGGAGGAAAAGGGGAAGGAGAGGCGAGGAAAGGTAAGGGTGGGGTGGGGGGGAAAGAAGCATTGATTTCTGACTCTGTTACAGTAAAATAAGGCATTAACATCCAATCACAACTTTTTGCTTTTCCAGAATAATACGAACAAGCCATTTCTATTTGAGCTTGAATGCTTTCTTGCAGATGTTTCATTACCAAGATAGGTAACATTATCAGTGCTAGAAGGGAATGGGGTTTGTTGAATGGAAGAGGAGGAGGAGGAGGAGGAGGAGGAGGAGGAGGAGGAGGAGGAGGAGGAGGAGGAGGAGGAGGACGACGACTGTGAGGTCCTTAATGCTGTCTGAGCTTGTCTATTTTCTTGCAGACGTTTCATTACCAAACTAGCTAACATCATCAGTGCTATCATTTGTCTCCCTTCAACTACTCATCAAAATTATAAGCAAGAAGCTCTGATCTATTTCAATGGGAATGGATTCTTTTGGCAGTATTCTAAAAACATGTTCACAACAAGTATCAACTCATCCATCTTCGGGACAGACGGCAGCTTTCTCTGTCTCATTCAAGGAACTGGATTGTTGGCCAAAATCATGCAACGGGAGCAGAAGCATCCGCACAACAGCATGTGACCCTGGCAAACGATCCGGCTGTCTCCCCACTGAAACCAAAGCACTGTATTGTCGGGGTAACTCGATGGTTGACTGGTTCAAAGGAAGGATTGTGTTCATGATTCCCATTTATACCCACTAAGTTTCTGCATGACTCATTAAAAGGACAGGATATTGCCAATACAGCCCTCCTATGCGGAGAGAAAAAAAAACAAAGATTTGGTCTAATCGCCGCTTTTTATTTCAATTTTTTTCCCCCAACGGCCAAACTTAGTAGATCCTAGAAATAGAATAGAATATAGACTATAGAACAGAATATAGAATAGATTATAGAATAGAAAATAATTAAGGAATAGGAATAAGAATAAGAATAAGAATAGAATAAGAATAGAATAGAATAGAATAGAATAAATATTGGAATGGAGAATAGAATAGAATAGAATAGAACAGAACAGATATAGGAGAGAATAGAATAAATATAGAATAGAATAGAATAGAATAGAATGGAATGGAATGGAATGGAATGGAACGGAACAGAATAGAATATAGGAGAGAATAGAATAAATATAGAATAGAATAGAATAGAATAGAATAGAATAGAATAGAATAGAATGGAATGGAATGGAATGGAACGGAACAGAATAGAATATAGGAGAGAATAGAATAAATATAGAATAGATTAGAATAAATATTGGAATATAGAATAGAATTGGGGAGGATAGGATAGGATAGGATAGGATAGGATAGGATAGACTAAGAAAGTAAAGAAGGGAAGGGAAGGGAAGGGAAGGGAAGGGAAGGGAAGGGAAGGGAAGGGAAGAGAAGAGAAGAGAAGAGAAGAGAAGAGAAGAGAAGAGAAGGGAAGAGAATATAGGAGAGGATAGAATAAATATAGGAGAATAGAATAGAATAGAATAGAATAGAATAGAATAGAATAGAATAGAATAGTATAGAATAGAATAAGAAAGTAAAGAATAGAATGGAATGGAATGGAATAGAATAAATTTATTGTCACTTTGAATGTACACTAATCGGCATACATTAAAGTGAAATTTCGTTGCATACAGCTCTCAAAGGGTCACTACCTCCAATATACACTGCATAATATAACAGAATAAATAAATACATACATACATACATAGAGATAGAGTCTAGTTCAAATATAAGCATCATCAAAAAAGAAGGAGGACAGTTTCAACCTGCTGACCCCCAAAATGTGTCGGATTTAACACACAGGTTTTTCCTGCGTTAGGCTTCAATGCACCTCGGTGGAATTTATTTGTCAATATTTGAAAGGAAAACTTCTTCGAAAGTAGCGACAACTTCTTCCCAAATTTATGGCAGGAACAGCTGGGCAAATTTCAGGGAAAGAGAGAAGTACTATTTTTTTTCCTGCTCGGATCAGTCAAAAGTAGCCTAGAACAGGATTCTCCAACTTTTGACACCTTTAAAGACTTTTGGACTTCCAATTCCCAGAATTCCTCAGCCAGCATAGCATTGTATTGCATAGCTGGCTGAGGAATTCTGGGAATTGAAGTCCAAAAGTCTTTAAAGGTGTCAAAGTTGGAGAAACGTGGCCTAGAAGACATCTCAAGCCTGCTTAGGAAACAGCCAATTCACCTACGACAGGGGTGGGCAACTGTGGCCCTTTGACAACCTGTGGACTTCAACTCCCAGAATTCCTGAGCCAGCCAAGCTGGCTCAGGAATTCTGGGAGTTGAAGTCCACAGGTTGTCAAAGGGCCACAGTTGCCCACCCCTGACCTACGATAATGGCCCAACCCCATCTGTATGGCGGAACCTTCCTTCTTGAATAAATCTTGTTATTCTTTATTTAACCATCTTCGTTAAGAAGATTGGAGGCTCGTGATTATATCCCTACGTGGTCAAGTCAGAGATATGACAATCACGCGACTCTTGCACCTTTGCTCTCTGACTTATCACTTGTGCAACTGCAGTGCAATAGATCTAAAGTCCAGTGAAGTACCTGGTACCAGCACACCCAAGGAAGTGTGCAAGTATAAAAAAAAAAAAGAAAAGACGGAAAAAAAGCAGTGGATCGTGACGTTGAAGACCATAGGGGGGGTTTAAGCTGGTCATGTTTCTATTATGAGCTCAAACAAACATTACAGCCAAAAAATTAAAAGACGTTCCTGGGGAGGAAAGCTATAGCAAATCTAGACAGCATACTAAAAAGCAGAGACATCACCCTGCCAACAAACTTGCGTCTAGTCAAGGCGATGGTTTTCCCAGTTGCAATGGATGGCTGTGAAAGTTGGACCGTAAGGAAGGCTGAGCGCCAAAGAAAGGAGGCCTTTGAACTCTGGTGCTGGAGAAGATTCCTGCGAGTCCCTTGGACTGCAAGGCGATCCAACCGGTCGGTCCTAGAGGAGATCAACCCTGACTGCTCTTTAGAAGGCCATCCATCCATTTCTCTCTCTCTCGTCTGTCTATCATCTATCTATCTATCTATCTATCTATCTATCTATCTATCTAATCATCTATCTATTGTATCTATCATCTATCTATCCATCCATCCATCCATCCATCCACCCATCCATCCATCATCTATCTATCTATCCATCCATCCATCCATCATCTATCTATCTATCTATCTATCTATCTATCCATCCATATCTATCTATCTATCATCTATCCATCCATCCATCCATCCGTATCTATCTATCAATCTCAGGAGCCTGAGTGGCGTAGGAGGCTAATGCCTCCTACTAAGGCAGCATTTAACATCCAGATGCCTGCAATTACTGCGAGTTCAATTCTCACCAGGCTCAAGGTCGACTCAGCCTTCCATCCTTTCTAAGGTGGGTAAAATGAAGACCCGATTTGTGGGGACAATAAACTGACTTTGCATAAAATATACAAAAGTATGAAGGCTGTTGCTTAAGCCGCCCTGAGTCTCCGGAGAAGAGCGGCATATAAAAATAAATAAAAATAAAAAATAAATAAAACAAATATCTATCCATCCATCCATCCATCCATCCATCCATCCATCTCCATCTATCCATCCATCCATCCATCTCTCTCCCCCCGCCCCCCATCTCTCTATCTCTGAGCCTGCTACCATACAGAAGGGGGGGGGGGGAAGTATTTTGATTCCTCTCCAGTACAGGTAGTCCTCGACTTACGGTTGAACCCTGAATTTCTGTCACTAAGGGAGACATTTATTAAGTGTGTTTTGCCCTGTTTGCCCTGTTTTCTTGCCACAGTTGTTATGTGCAATTGTTAAATTACTACAAGTGCTCATTACTGGAGGCTTTTAAGAAGAGACTGGACAGCCACTTGTCTGAAATGGTAGAGGGTCTCCTGCTTGAACAGCGGGTTAGACTAGATGACCTCCAAGGCCCCTTCCAACTCTGTTATTCTGTTAGTAGCATGGTTGTTAAGTGAATCTGGCTTCCCATTGACTTTGCTTGTCAGTTAGTTGCAAAAGGGGATCAGGTGATCCCGTCATAAATATGAGTCAGTTGCCAACCGTCCAAATGTAAATCGAGTGACCATGGGGCTTGCGCAATGATCATAAGTGTTAAAAACGGTCATAAATCACTTTTTTCAGTGCCGTTGTAACTTCAAACGGTCACTAAACGAACTGTTGTCCCAAAGGTGCTTTTTCAGGAGGCAACCGGACTTTCTGTTTTTTTCTTTTGAAGATGTTTCGCTTCTCCATCCAACAAGCTTCTTCAGCTCCGACTGGATGGTGGGGAATGGAAGAATTTATATTCCTTGCATGTTCTTCATCCTTCCTTCCTTCCTTCTTCATCCTTCCAAGCACCTTTGGGAGACCCTGCACAATTCCAGCAAAAGTTTGTCCAAACTCTTCTTGCAAGAGTAGAAGCTGAAGAAGAGCTGAAGAAGCTTCTTGGAGGAGAAGCGAAACGTCTTCAAAGAAAAAAAACAGAAAGTCCAGTTGCTTCCTGAGAAAAATCACCTTTGGAACAACCTTGACCTGGATGACCGAGAATCTCCATCGACTTTTAAACAAGCTGTTGTAAGTCGAGGACTACAAGCCTAACAGGGAAACCCCTCAATCGCAGCTCCCGTTTATTCAAACAATCCCAAGTCGGCGTAGGAACTCCGTTCTGCTTTGCTGCTTTAATTCTTTCTAAAGCAAAATACCTCTTTTTCAAGGTCAGTAGAGAATGCCACCCGCTCCGAACTTTGAAACCTGCCCAAGGAAGGGTACCGTAAACTCAAAGTACCAAAGCTGATAAGATCCCCGAACTTGCTAGTTAACAAGATAAATATTTATTCTGCATCTGTTATCTTGGGCATTCTACCTCTGGGGAAAAAAAAAGGTGTGATGAACATAATGCCTTTAATCATACACACTTGTCTTGTTAACGATTTTAAAGCTCCAAACTGAACGGAATATTTTAACTAGGCTATTTCCAGAGGTTATATTAGTTCATTATTCAGAAAAGGGCTAGGTGGTTGGTCTAAAACGAGGACTGTATTATCTGAAAGAATAATGTTATCTGGCTTCAAGTAGGCATTATTTCTTCCTTGCTACAGAATCCGAAGTCCAACCATCCGTTTAGTGACCATTCAGAGTTACAAGGGCCCCTTATGCAGGTAAGTCCTTGACTTACAACCTATAGGTTTAGGGACCTTTCAGAGTTACAAGGGCCCCCTATACAGGTAGTTCCTTGATTTACAATCCGAGTCTTCTCTTTCTTTGATCTCCATCGTTAATTTATCCATTTCGGCACATTCGAGGATTTTCTTTATTATTGTTTCTTCCGATGGTGCATTGGCCGACTTCCACATTTGCGCTAGAATATGCAATATAATATAATAGAGACTTTTTTCCATTTTTCTATCAATCATTCCTAGGAGGAACATCTCTGGTTTAAAATCTATCTTTTGGAGTGTAATCTCTTCCAACCACCCTTTAATTTTATACCAAAATTTCCTCACCTTAGGGCACATCCACCACATGTGGTAGTATGTCCCTAGTTTGTAGCCACATCTCCAACATTGGGGTGATAAATTGGGGTACTGATTTTCTAACATGGCAGGTCATTCTGGGTTTGGTGTTTCTAAAAGAAAGTACCCAGTTATTCACAAGGCATATTATTAGTTATTATATTATATTCATATTATATTAGGTTTGTTTATATTTGCCGCAGATTCCTATTGCGCTGTTTATAAAGTCTGATTTCATAACAAAATTGAAAGAGAGGCGAGACTGTGAAGCTGTCTAATGAAAGTTGTCACTTTATTTGAACACGAGCTGTCGGGTTTCTGTTGACCCAGCAGAACAGCTTCATTTAGCAGAGAAACGAGTTTTAACCTTCGTGAGAACATCCTGAGGCTAGTTTTTATGATCGTTCGTCCTTGCAACTCCAGCTCAACTAACAACTTTAGCTCAACCGACGAGAAAGTCTCTGTAGGCGAAATCCCAGCAAGGATCATCTCCATCCTGATACTTAGGGAAACACTGACTCCTCCTAATTAATTAGGCATTTGATTTATATCTGCCCAGGCCTGAGTAAAACTGGCCCAGGTGTTCACAGAGAATAAACATTTATGATTTGAAAGCTTTATACGACCTTTATTCCAGGGTGGATAAAAATCGATGTTTTTTTTTTAAAAAAAAAACAACTGGATTTTTTTAAAAAAATTAAATCGGATTTTTTAATATTTTTACCAAATTTATTTTAACAAAATGCTTTTGGGAGTAAAAATCCATGTAAAGAGAGTCTCCTGTTTAAGATACATTAATAATTTGGTTTATTCGGCATGAAATGGAGCTTAGTTATGTAGCATGTGGCTTTATATATTCTGTAATATTGGAGCTGTCGGCGAGTCAACAGCGGGTCAGAGGAGGAGCCGCTGCGGGACGGAGATGACAGCTGCTCTTTAAAAATTATGATTTAAATCGAGTTGATTTAAATCAAGCCTTTTTACTAGTCATTTAAATCATGGTTTAAATCGTGATTTAAATTGACTTGATTGAAATCAAACCCACCGTGATTTATTCTTATTTTTCCTTTATCTCAAGGATAAATTGTAGAGAGGGGGCAGTATTAAGGCGTTATAACCTGCAGTTTAACTTATTAATTACAGAATAACGAGAGTTGGAAGGGAGCTTGAAGGTCATCTGGTCCACTCCCCTGCTGAAGCAGGAGACTCTATACCCGTGATGGCGAACCTGTGACACGTGTAGCCATATCAGTGGGCACGCCAGTTCAGCTTTGGTGCGCATGCCAGCTGATTTTCGGGCTTTCTGGGCCCACCAGAAGTAGGGAACAGGCTGTTTCCTGCCTCCGGAGGGCCTAGGGGTGGGTGGGGAAGGCTGTTTTCGTCCTCCCCAGATGCATAGAGAGGAGCTGGAGCCAGGTGAGAAAGAAAAACGGGCCTACCGGGCCATCGCGTGCCAGGAGCAGGTTGGAGGAGGGGGGTTGCATGTGCATGCGCAGGGCAGGGCACATAGAATTATGGCTGTGGGCACACACACGCGTGAACCTCCCCCGCCCCCCACCTGGCACGCGATGGCAGAAAGGTTAGCCATCATTGCCCTATACCATTTCAGACAAGCGGCTGTCCAGTCTCTTCTTAAAAGTGCTAATTTAACAACTGCAGGGATTCACTTAATTGTGACAAGAGAGGTTGTGAAATGGGCCAAAACACACTTCACAAATGTCTCACTTAGGAGCAGAAATTCTGGGCTCAATTGTACATCATAAATTGAGGACTACCTGTGCTCGAGAGGACTTCTTGAAAGCCTCCAGGGATGAAACACCCACAATTTCTGAAAGCGAAGGCAAGCTATTACGAGATCCTGCAACAACTACTCTTAATATCTAAAGGTTGTGTTTACTTTGTTTAATTAATTTTTATTGTTCCCCGTCTTCGACCAGTGACTCGGCGCCGTACATCATAAAAACATAAAATAATAAAGCAATTAAAACAGTACAGAAGAAATAAGATATGGTTGCCAGGTAAAACCTTCTATTTTTATTCCCAAGGATGACAACAATTAAATAACATTCAGGGAAGGGGAAAAAAACAGCTGAGTCTACATTTACGGATAAATAAACACAGGCTGATTTTCTAGAGCTGCCATTGAAACAGCTGATCCTTCTTCTGTGTCCCATTGTGGGCCACGCAGTCACAATCTGGTTTATTTGGGCAGCAATTTTGCCAAATGCACATTTGAAAATGCCCTACCACCTACCATTCTTTCTGCCTGACACAAGAAAGGAATATCGACGCAAAGCGCATCTCAACGATTTTAGGCTGGGTCAAAACAATCCGAATTAAAGTTTAGTTCATTTGTTCCCACTGAAATCAGTGAAGCTGATGAAGTTTTGACTAAATGGTACCACTAATTTTAACCAAGCCCGGTTTTCTTAATATGTAGTATGTTCAGTAGGAAACGCACAGGAAAATTTCACCTGCAAAATTCTGAATTCACCAGGAATACAGAGATCTAGGAATCTATGTCTCTTCAGCTGCCTGGGCCAGTATCTTTAGCTACCTTTCCTGATAAAAATAAACCTAATTTTGGTCTGGAGTCCACTAATTTTGGCTCGCCCGTTGGCATCATTTGGCAAATTCTATCTCCATTCCTCCAAACACATGGAGACGCCATTGACGTAGCCAACACATTGGCTACACCAATGATGGCTAATCTTTTTGCCATCGCGTGCCAAAAATGGGAGGAGCGTGGGGGGGGGTCACGCACGCATGTGCCCACATCCATAATTTTATGTGCCCTGCCCCCTAAGCATGCACACAGGGCTCCCCCTGCTTTTGGCATGTGATGGCACAGTGGGCTTGGCAGGCTTGTTTTTCGCCCTTCCCAGGCTCCAGGGCTTTTCTAGGAGCCCAGAGAGGGTGAAAATAGCCTTCACCACCCCCCTGGAGTCCAGAAATGGCCCGTTTGCCAACTTCTGGCAAATGGGCCATTTCCGGCCTCTGGAGGGCATCCGGGGGTGTGGGGAAGGCTGTTTTCACTCTCTCCAGGCTCCTAGAAAGGCTCTGGAGCTGGGGAGAGCAAAAAAACGGGCCTTCCCCACACTCCTCAGGCCCTCCAGAGGCAGGAAACAGCCTGTTTCCCTACTTCTGGTGGGCCCAGAAGGCCCGAAAATCAGCTGGCGAGGTGAGCTCGCGTGCCCACTGATATGGCTCCGTGTGCCACCTGTGGCACGTGTGCCATAAGTTCACCATCATGGGGCTAGGCACTATTTATTTCATCTGAAGCTTTTAAATTGACTTTTGGATATTACAGACGAGATGTGTTCTTCCTTTTTTAAAGTTGTTTCAAACTATAGCAAGCAGCAAAACATTGAAAATACAAAAATGCCATGAACTGAAGCATTATTCCTAAACTTGCTAAAATTTAAACGGGGAGTATTTCTTATTTTCAATGCAATAAATCTATGTCAAAGGCTTCACCTTTTATTGGTTTCCTTGAAAGCACATCGACAGGGAAGATCTGTGAAAAGGTTATCGCTTCCTTTGCTAATAAAGTTTGAGCATGTTTCAACTGACAGTTATGATGGCATATCTTAAATAGTTTGAATTCAGGTCTATTTTCAAGAATTCCTTTCTCATACAGGCAGCCCTTGGCTTAACAACCGTGCACAATATCATGATGGTGGGGAAAAAAACAACCACCAGCTTATGCCAGTCCTCGCATTTATGACATCCCGGCGGTCATATGATCAAAATTTGGGCACTTGGCAACTGGCTGGCATTTACAATGGTTGCAGCTTCCCAGGATCATGTGATCACTATTTTTGACCTTCCCAGGGGGCTTTTGACAAGAAAAGTCAAACGGAAGTAAGTTGGATTGGCTGAAAAACTCACCTCAGGTCATAAAATCGGACACAACTCACTTAGCGACCAGTCCCAATTGTGGTTGCAAGTCGAGGACTACCTGTATCAATGCATTTTATCTGTCTCAGGCAAGGCTTCCCCAAGGGGAAGGTTCTCCAAAGTTCTAGCCCAGAGGTGGGGAACGCTGGCCCTTTAAGGACTTGCGGACTTCAACTCCCAGAATTCCTGAGCCAGAGTGGTTGGCTCAGGAATTCTGGGAGTTGAAGTCCACAAGTCCTTAAAGGGCCAGCATTCCCCTCCTCTGTTCCAGCTGATGCTCATAAGGAGCAAAATTTGGGTACTCTCATTTTTCTCGACTATATTACCACCTTTTTCAAATGCAGGAGACACCAGAAGCATACACCCCAAATTACAAATGCAATGTGTACAAATTGCACACCCAATGATATGTATAACAGGGTCATCATCATCATAATAATAATACCGGCTGTTTCATTTCCAGTTCCTTTTCTAATGATCCCCTTTCATTTGAGGAAATGCAGCTACAGCAGTGATTCCCGCAACTCCCAGGTCCCGTACCCAGCTCTATCCATCCTCTCCTCAAGATGTATCGGCTCAAGGACTACTAAACTATTTTAAGACTCATCTCTTTATTATGTACCCCTGAAAGTTCCAAGTAAGCATCATAAAAATTGACAACAGGCAGCAGAGACACCGACAAAAGAAATCTAAGGGTGTGCCTGCCACGCATCTCGGGACAAAGAGCAAGAAATGCAGGAAAGCAAGCAAAGTGGTTAAGAACCGTAACTTGCAAACAAGAGCCAACTAGTCAGAATCAGGGATCGGTTTAACACGGACTGAACATGTAATACGAGTCAAGTCCCTTCTGTCCACACCAGCCGTTTTTTCTGTCATTTCAAGCGAACCGGCTTCTATAACTGGATCCCATGGAATTTTAGCAGGCTGGGAACAGAACAGACAAGCAAAGTTACATCACTGACTCCCACAAGACTAGACTAACTAGGCCTGTTTGCTCTCACCGTCGCCCTGCGTTAATCTGGAATGCACGCAGAATACGCCCAACGCTTTGCAGTTGGCAAGTTGTGAAAAGAAGCTTCTCTTGGCAATAAAGGAGAGTATTTGTGGCTCTGGGTTGAAATGAGGGATGCTCGGTGCTCTCGGAGGATGGTTGTTTTCTTGCACATTTTTCACCGTGGGGAGCACCCCTTGATGCTCTCTGAACTGGGCTGTTTTTTTGCAGGCGTTTCATTACCCAAACTAGCTAACTTTTTAAAAAAAATTTGATTTATATGCCGTCCTTCTCCGGAGACTCAGGGCGGCTTACAGTGCGTTAAGCAATAGCCTTCATACTTTTGTATATTTTTACAAAGTCAGTTTATTGCCCCCACAAACTGGGTCCTCAATTTACCTACCTTAGAAAGGATGGAAAGCTGAGTCGACCTTGAGCCTGGGGAGATTCGATCTTACTTTTAATTGCAGACAGCTGGTGTTAAATTACAGGGCTTCTGTCTGTTGAGCTATCCAGGCTCCTGGTCTTTGAGTTTGTGGGGCTCCAGCACACGTGCGTTCCAGTTTGGGCACTCGGTGCCGAGAGAGTTCGCCATCTCTGGTCTAGTGGCTTGCCCTGTCGGTGTTAGTGGGGGCGGTGAGAGCAAAGCCCACTCCTTACTCAGCACTGATGATGTTACCTAGTTTGGGTAACAAAACGTCTTCAAGAAAACAGCCAAGCTCAGAGAACACCAAGGGCCCTTTCAAGCTTCTCTGTCATTATTGGCAGTGCTTCCAATTAAAACCTGATAATTACGTAAAGTGTTATTGATCCATTTTGTGCCTGTTTCTTCCTAATATCCCCAACTGTGTTCAGTCCTTCAGTCCTGCACACACACCTGTGCAGGGTTAAGGTGACTTCTAGGCATAATTTACTTCCTGTCAGTTACATTTCCCTGGTGTAGCAATACTGCCGTAGCTAAAATGCATGCAGGGGTTACTAAAGCAGAAAATTAACTTTCCTTCTCCTATAGGGTATGCTTGCTGCATTGCCCAAAGCCACTTGCTTTCCTCGGCCGGCAACTTCTTTTGTTATTTTGAAGGACTTACTGTGGTACAATGGAGGAAAATGTTAATGATTAGCCTCCGATAAACTTGTGTTTTCTAATGGGTTGCCTTTACTGCAAAACGTCCTGGCACCCTTTGTACGGGAGAGCGGTATAAAATTTAAAATATTTTATACCGCATATTGTATTATGGTCTATCTAGGCAACGATATATGATTTAATAGATTTTATTGCAAGCCGTGTCCTGCATCATGCGGTCGACACGCCGCATCCATCAGCCCTGTGCATTTAATCTTCACCTTAATTGAAGAGCAACAAAGATGATTAAGGGACTGGAGGCTAAAACATATGAAGAACGGTTGCAGGAACTGGGTATGTCTAGTTTAATGAAGAGAAGGACTAGGGGAGACATGATAGCAGTCTTCTGATATCTCAGGGACTGCCACAAAGAAGAGGGAGTCAAGCTATTCTCCAAAGCACCTGAAGGCAGGACAAGAAGCAATGGGTGGAAACTCATCAAGGAGAGAAGCAACCTAGAACTAAGGAGAAATTTCCTGACAGTGAGGACAATTAATCGGTGGAACAACTTGCCTGCAGAAGTTGTGAATGCTCCAACACTGGAAGTTTTTAAGAAGAGATTGGATAACCATTTGTCTGAAATGGTAGAGGGTTTCCTGCCTAAGCAGGGGGTTGGACTAGAAGACCTCCAAAGCAATGGTGAAATCCAATTTTTTTTTACTACCGGTTCTGTGGGCGTGGCCTGGTGGGTGTAGTGTGGCTTGGTGGGCATGGCAGGGGAAAGATACTGCAAAATCTCCATTCCCACCCCACTCCAGGGGAAGGATATTGCAAAATCTCCATTTCCTCCCCACTCTGGGGCCAGCCAGAAGCGGCATTTGGCAATTCTCCGAACTACTGAAAATTTCCGCTACCAGTTCTCCAGAACCTGTCAGAACCTGCTGGATTTCACCCCTGCTCCAAGGTCCCTTCCAACTCTGTTATCTATTCTATTCTATTCTATTCTATTCTATTCTATTCTATTCTATTCTATTCTATTCTATTCTATTCTATTCTATTCTATTCTATTCTATTCTTCAATCCTCAAATCATGGCACTAACTTGCAAAACAAACAAAATGTTGTGTGTTTGTGAATTCCCAGAGGAAAGCCATCTACGTAAGTAAAGTACTTTTGTTCAGGGCCAACAGAGACGTGCACAGAGGGAAAGGAAGAGCCAAGCGTTCCTTCTCCCAAAGGGAAACTCCTATTACCCAAAGACAAGCATTACTTAATTACTCCTCATGTTCTTAGAATTCTCAGCTTGGAAATTATTCATGCATTGCTTTGCTTTCATTCACATCCGCAGTAACGAAGTGAGCAGCAGTACCCACCTACAGTTTAAACAAGACGATTAAAAAAAAACAAAAACTTGAGATAATGCCACGGTGTGTCACTGCGCTATTTTATCATGTCCTAAAAAAAAAAGAGAGACCTACGGAGTATGTTTAAGTAGCCAGAAAATTCTCAGTTGTGCCACCAGCATCGTAAAAAGCCCTGGCCCGTTTAATAATAAAGTGCATTCTAGAAAATTTATCTGCATTAAGGGGTCTTGCAGATTTTTGACTACTCCCCAAACTCGTTAAAAGGCTAGACCTGTTTAATTTCAACAGCACAATAGCCCATTGTGTCATTCTTTCAATTCAAGTAGGCTTTTAAAATTCTCCAGATTCTGAAGCCTTAAAAAGTCTCGAAGATTCAGGAAAACAGAAAAATAAAACTTTCCTAAGTAGTTGTTTCGCTGGCTTCCAAAGTCATTAATCTGTTCAGAATATAAAGCGACATCTTTAAAAAAAAAACAAACCCTAAACTATCTGTCAAGTTAGCTAATCAAATGTTGAAAGAGGCCAAGAGAAAAGCAATTCCCCATTCTTACAACCCATGCTAAGCTTCTCTCATAAACTGCCCAAGGACCTTTTGGCAATCCCAGGTGACCTGTTCAAGGTAACCTGTTGGAAGGTGACTTTACAGTCGTCCTGTTAATCATCTGGGAACCTTTCAGCCTAAATATTACCGTAGGGCCACTTGTCTAAACGGGTCTGGACAGAGTCACAGGATAAACAAGCGAGTTTAGAGGAGACTAAATGGCTCAGAAGGTGCACGTAGGTATTTTGAAGAGAGACGGGTGATTATTTTGAAAACTTGTAATCAGGGTCAATCATCAGCTGGGCCTCGGGGCTATCTGTCGTAGCTTCTGCTTTGCCAGGACTTGATGATGTCTTCTAAACGTGCTGGATTCTTGTATAAATCCAAATGTCCATGGATCAAGAAGACGGCTGCCTGAGATCCAACCACACCCTGCTCCAGAAGATGTGGAATGTGAATTATGATGTCATCCAATGGAGATCCAGAACAGAAAGGCCCTAACCCCTTCCTCCCCCCTCCCTCAACTATCCTTTCTCCTTTTGCAAGCCTTGAAAATCTGGGGTGGGGAGGGGGAGGGAGGAAGGTGTTCAGGAGGCATCCCTAAAGAACTTGGGTGGAAATACAAAACCACAGTAGCAGAGATTCTGGTATATTTTACCATTCTATCTTGCAGATGATAGCAGCACATTCATGGTTAAATTGGGACTGTTGATTCTTTTCCTATTGGGTTTATAGCACTTTTCCTTTTAGGTTTTCTTACTGCTTTTTTATTGTTTTGTTTTTAACCTGTAAAAATGAAGTATTTTAATACTGTGTGTGACCAACTAAATAAATAAATATAGCACTTTTGTTTAAGGTTGTTTTGTTAGGGGGGGAAAAAGAGATTGGAGAAGGGGAAGAAGGTAGAAGTTAGGAAAGGAGAAGAAGGAAAAGAAGGGAAGAAGAAAGAAGGGAAGGGAGGAAGGAGGATATGGAAAGAGAAGTCCTCACTGTGGGGGGAACGGATAGCGAAAATGAATTTGCAGAAATGGCAAAACTGTGATCTGTTTGGTCAGAGATCAAAACACCAAAGACTTGGAAACTTTTTTTTTTTGCTGAAAGAAAGAATGAATATGATGATTTATGGCTCTGAAGATTAAAACAGATATGGATGAAAGGCGGATTGTAGTACTTGTATAAAATCTTAAGAGGAAGGAAAGACACTAAGATCGTTGGGAAGAAAGTCGGATGTCACTTACATAATCTTTAGAACTTTAGTTTCCTTTTTGTGTCTTGCCATTTCTTTCCTTTTGTCTTTCATCTTAATGGGAGGAAGAATGGCCTTTTAATAAATGTACGTTTGAAAAACAGACCAGAAGGAACCCAAGTTACATCATGCCTGCCTTCCAGATGGGTCAATCTTCTGCTCTGACTTTCTAAAGCCCCCTGGATGCTTCCAAAGCCCCATGGTCGTCCTGGAGTCCCAAACCCCATCATCCCCAGCAAGAAGGGGTCATGAACAAAGATGAACTGAAGGTCTTTGGGGAAAGGAAACCTTCTGAAGGGCTGGAGTGGAGGGAGGTCCACCTTGCTCCAAACCCTCTAAACTCCACCGGCTCTCCCTGGATCCTTTCTAGAGCCCTTCCTGGAGTGCCAAACCCCAGCAAAACTCCAGCAAAACAGCCCCACAGTCAGGAATGAGCTGGACAAAAGTGGAAGAAGCCCCTCCAGGGCTAGGGAGAAAGATATCTCACCGGCTCCCTCGCTGGCCCTGGAGTCCCATCATCCCCAGCAGGGAAAGCCCCACAGTCTGGGACCAGCAAGGCAAAACTGGATCTGAGACTTTCCTGGGCTCCCCTCCCAATCCTCCCCTAGAGTCCCAGGCCCCATTATCCCCAACGGGGCCAAGACGAGGCAGAGAGGCTTTGGGGATGGAAGCCCCCTCAGAGCCACGGAGAAAGACGCCCCACTGGCTCTGCCCCCAAACCCCATCATCTCCAGCAGAAAAGCCTCCCCCCTCCAGGTGGGGATGACCGGGGCCAAAGTAAAGCAGAGGGGCTTCAGGAAAAGGGAGACAACCCTCCCCCGGCTCCTCCAGTCCCATCATCCACAGCAGGTGGATCTTAGACCTTCCTGGGTCCCCTCCTGGCAACCCCTTCCCTGCCTCTGGAGTCCCAAGTCCCATCATCCCCAGCAGGACCAAGGCGAAGCAGACGAAGCAGAGGCGCTTCGGGGAAAGACCTCCCCCTCCCGCCTTGATACCTTTGGAGTCCCAAGCCCCATCATTCCCAGCGGGGCCAAGGCGATGCCAAAGGGCTTTGGGGAGAGGAAAGACCCCCACCCCACCCCACCAGCTTCTCCAAAGCCCCATCATCCCCAGCTGTGCCAAGGCAAAGCCGAGAAGACAGACGCACACACTCACCCTACCGGCTCCCCCAGAGCCCCATCATCCCCAGCGGAGCCAAGAGGAGACCGCCCCAATGGCTCCCGTAGAGCCCCTTCATCCCCAACTGGGCCAAGGCGAAGCCGAGGGGCTTCGGGGAGAGAAAGACAGACCCCCACCCCACCCCACCTGCTTCCCCAAAGCCCCATCATCCCCAGCGGGGCCAAAGTGAGACCCTCCCCCTTTACCGGCTCCCCCTAGAGCCAGCGGAGCCAAGGGGAGACTCACCCCACCCCGGCTCCCCTCGAGCCCCATCATCCCCAGCTGGGCCAAGGCGATGCCGAGGGGCTTAGGGGAGAGGAAAACAGACCCCCCTACCCCACCAGTTTCCCCAAAGCCCCATCATCCCCAGCGGGGCTAAAGTGAGACCCTCCCCCTTTACCTGCTCCCCTCGAGCCCCATCATTCCCAGCGGGGCCAAGGCGATGCCGAGGGGCTTAGGGGAGAGGAAGACAGACCCCCCTACCCCACCTGCTTCCCCAGAGCCCCATCATCCCCAGCGGGGCCAAGGGATGATGCCGAGGGGCTTCGGAAGACGACCCCTCTCCCCCGCCCTCCCAGAGCCCCCTCCTCACCCGGGTGGGTCATGGTCTGGACCTCGGGGCCGGCGGCGCCGTCGTAGTTGAAGACGGCCACGGCCTGGGCTCGGAGCCGGGCGGCGGCGTTGATCTTGACGCTGAACATGCAGCCCCCTCCGCGCTGCACCAGGGCCACCCAGGGCTGGTCGGGAGGCGCCGCCGAGAAGTTGCTGCGGGGGCTGCAGGCGTTGAGACCCTCGCGGGCGTCCGGGGCCACCACCAGCCCGGCGGCCGCCCTGACCGGCGAGTCCTGCCCGAAGAGGCCGCTCTCGCCCGCGCTCCACGCCGAGGAGTTGCTGCCCGGCAGGCGCCACGACACGTTCAGCCACGCCGTCCACACCGACTGAGCCCCCGCCGGACACGGGCCCCAGCCGGCGCCCAAAGTCAGCAGCAGCCCGGCCAGCAGCGGGGACAACCACGCCGCCCGAGCCGACCCCGGTCGCCGCATCGCCCGCTCCCCTCAGACGCCGCCGACCGTCGCCTCAGGCAGCCTCTGCCGCCGCCGCGCGGGAGGGAGGAGGGGGCGGCGCCTGCGCGGAGGGGCGGCGCTTGGAGGACACGCCCACTCTCCCCCGCTCCGACGGAGGCAGCCGGACAGAACGGGGGGAGGGGGCGGCGCCTGCGCCTGGATGGGCGGCGCTTGGAGGACACGCCTCCACTCTCCCCCCGCCACTCCGATCGAGACCATCGCCTCAGGCAGAAAGGGAGGGCGGCGCCTGAGTGAAGGGGCGGCGCTTGGAGGACACGCCCACTCTCCTTCCCCCTCCCTCCGCTCCGACTGAAGGAGCTGGACAGAACCGGGGAGAGGGCGGCGCCTGTGCTGGATGGGCGGTGCTTGGAGGACACGCCCACTCATCCCTCCCCCCCCTCCGACTGAGGGACCCGGACAGAACGGGGGAGAGGGCGGCGCCTGCGCGAAGGGGCGGCGCTTGGAGGACACGCCCACTCCCCCCTCCGACTGAGGGAGCCGGACAGAAGGAGGGAAGGGGGCGGCGACTGTGCTGGATGGGCGGCGCTTGGAGGACACGCCTCTGCCCGCCACCCCCCCCCCTCCGACCGAGGCTGTCACCTCAGGCAGCTGGGGAGGCGGAGCCTGCATGAAGGGGCGGTGCTTGGAGGACACACCCACTCCCCCCCCCAAGCCATCACCTCAGGTAGCTGGGCCGAAGGGGGGGCGACACCTGCACTGGATGGGCCGCGCTTGGAGGACACGCCCACTCCCCCTCTGACCGAAGCCATCGCCTTGGGCAGGGGGGGCGGCGCCTGCGTTGGATGGGCGGTGCTTGGAATCCCTCCCAGACAAATGGCTAAGGTAGACTTCACCTGGCTGCCTGTGACCTGGCTAAGGATTCCGAGAGTCGTAGTTTCTGGGGCTGCAAGACAAATCGTTCCTGCCGCCAAGGCTTTTGCAGAGAATCGATAGCCCCCGACTTGCGAACAGTTCCTTTAGTGACCGTTCCCAAGTCACGACGGCGCTGAAAGAAGGAACTTAGGGCCGTTTTTCACACTTATGACCGTTGCGGCATCCCCGTGGTCACGTGATCAACATTCAGCCTCTTGGCAACGGACTCATATTTGTGATGGTTGCAGGGTCACGTGATTCCCCCCCTTTTTTGCGACCTCCTGACCAGCAAAGTCAACGGGGATTCACTTAACAACCATGTTCCTAACCTAACCACCTCAGCGATTCGCTTCATGTTTGTGGGGCGAAACTCACTTAAGCAAATGTCTCACTCAGCAACGGAACTTTTGGCCTTTGATTGTGGTTGTAAGTCGAGGACTACCTGTGTTTGGTGCTTTCTGAGCATCTGGGGTTGCCTTGAAGCCGTTTCATTACCTGCCTGGGTAAACTCATCAGGGCTGGTGAGGGTGGAGTTTGCTCTTTGTTGAGGACCGGGACATGTACATGCATTGATATTACCTAGTTTGGGTAAAGAAACGTCTACAAGGAAACAAGCAAGCTCAGAGAGCACTAAGCGCCCCACACTCTTCTTCCTCCTCTTCCTCTCCACACACCCCACTTTCTTCCAACACGGATGATGTTACCTAGATGGGTCATGAAAGGTCTCCAGGGAAACAAAACAAGCTCAGAGAACACCAAGGACCCCTCGTTTCAACCCTGAGCTACGCAAATATTCTCCTCTATTGGTAACACATAAATCTCTGGCAACCAACAGCCAGATAAGCAAGGATTGACACCAGACAAATAAAAGAAGCAGAAAGCCCATGCTCTAATTCAGGAACTATAGTACTAAGGAGAAAAACCGCACCAAGGGTAGCCTGACAAGCAAACGGAGCAAACCACTCGCTTGCATTAATGAGGTTACCTAATCAGGAAACGAAAAATCTGCCAGTAAACAACCAAGCTCAGAAAGTGCGGAAGACTCCACAGTCCAAACTGGAGATACGGATGCTTTTTTTTGTCAAGAGGCAACTGGACTGCCTGGTTTTTATTTTATTTATTTATTTATTGGTTCGATTTATATGCCGCCCTTCTCCGGAGACTCAGGGCATCTTACAACGCGTTAAGCAATAGCCTTCATACTTTTGTATATACCTGCTTAGTAGGGTTTTTGCCCCTCAAGCGGTGTTCTTTTTTTTATACGAAGTCAGCTTATTGCCCCCCACAATCCAGGTCCTCATTTTACCTACCTCGGAAGGATGGAAGGCTGAGTCAACCTCGAGCCTGGTGAGATTTGAACTCGCAGTAATTGCAGGCAGCTGGTGCTACTTAACAGCACTTACAGTGCTGTGTCACCAAGGCTCTTTGAAGATGTTCTGCTTCTTATCCAAGAAGCAGAAAATTCTTCAGAATTCTTCAGAGCTGAAGATGTTTCACTTCTTGGATGAGAAGTGAAACGTCTTCAAAGAAAAAGAAAAACAACAAAACCAGAAAGTCCATTTGCCTCTGGAAAAAAAAGGGACAACCATGATCTGGATGACTTGAGAATCTCCGTAGCCACCGAGCTACGGATATTCTCTATCGAAATTCATTTTCGTAAGTTTTGGACACACAATGGCCAAAACCTCTGGAGAAGGCTCTCACGCTGGGAAAGGTGGTTAAGAAAATAAAGAGCCAGAAATTATTGAAATGTGCAATCGAAAAATAAAAATAAAATCCATCCTATCGATCCCGAAATGACAATCGTCCTCAATTTACAACCACAATTGGGATTGAAATGTCAGCCACGAAGTGATGCAGTTACTGAGTTGCACCCAAGTGTGTGACCTTTTCTGTTGTGAATCACAATGACCCCAGGGTATTGCAACCGTCATAAATGCGTGCAGGTTGCCAAGCTCCCGAATTTTGGATTGTGTAACCATGGAAATGTTGTGATATAGATGTAAGTGTGAGAGAACTAGTCGTAAGTCACTTTTTTCCAGTGCGGTCATAACTTCAAATGGTTGTTAAACAAATGTTGTAAATCAAAGACTACGTGTACGGTGTTTTTATCGGAGTACAAAACCTAAGAGATTCTGGAAACTTACTGGAAAAAAAAATAAAGAAAGAAAACGCTCCAATGCGTGGGAGCTGGGAATTGTGAGTAATGCGATGCCATTATTAATACATCTGAAAGAGAGAGTTTAACTATTTTTAAAAGAGGTAAGAGGACAAGGGTGGAATCTTCACTCTGGAAAAAAAAATATGAAAAGAGAAGTTTCATTCATGGTGTTGGAAAAATGGGGCAGGGAAATTCCATCTGATAACATTCAATTCAGCTTTGAATTGTATTTGGAGAGAACTAATCTGGCCCTGAGTCTACCAGGAGAAGGGCGGTATACAAATTTAAATAAAATAAATAAATAAATAAATAAATAAATAAATAAATAAATAAATAAATAAATAAATAAATAAATAAATAAATAAATAAATAATCTAGGCCATTCTAAGCTCTTGTCCATAAAGCTGCCTTTCCTAATTTAGCAGTGTCCCTGCCCTGCAGTCTGGAGTGGGCTTTCCTCCTCAACGTACAGGTCATTAAAGCTCCCATTAAAGAATACTTCATAGAAGTCGTCTTCTTCCTCCTCTTCTCCTCCTCCTCCCTTCACAGATTAACAAAGTTGGAAGGGATCTTGTAGGACATCTAGTCCAACCCCCTGCCCATTCAGGAGATCCTACACCATTTCTGAGAGATGGAAGCCCAATCTCTTCTTGAAAGCTTCCAGTGATGAAGCTCCCACAACTTCTGAAGTCAACTTCTGTTCCACTGGTTGATTGTTCTCACTGTCAGAAAATTCCTCCTTATTTCTAGGTTGAATGTCTTCTTGATCAGTTTCCATCCATTGTTCCTTGTCTGGCCTTCAGGTGCCTTGGAAAATAGCTTGACCGCATCCTCTCTGTGGCAGCCCCTCAAGTATTGGAAGACTGCTATCATGTCTCCCCTGGTCCTTCTCTTCACTAGATTAGCCAGGCCCACTTCCTGCAACCGTTCGTCGTATGTTTTAGTCTCCTTCTCCTCCATCTCTTTTCTTCTTTTCCTTCTCCTTCTTTCTTCTGAAAAAGCATTGCTGGTAAAGGACATGGGCTATGTTGGGATGTGTCATGGAGGCATGGCCTATCTCCTGGTGCTTCAAGCTTTCAAAGAAAACACAGGAGGCTCAGTTAAATAGGTCATAGAGGTGGTGCTGTTTGATTAAGCAAGCGGATTGGGGCTTTGCTCGGCGCTCCAAATTATGAATAATTGGGCCAGGATGTCAACATTCTGTCACCAAAGGTTTTCAATTAGGGTTGGAGAAGATAAGAACTTAGGAAAAGAAGCTCCACCTTTCTGAAATGAGCAAACCTGGACAAGAGCCGGATGGAAGGCTACTCATCTGCTGCCATTTGAAACAACTGCCTCGTTCAATAAAGTACATTGTCTTGATATCTTTCTCGCTTATTGTGCTATATCAGAGGTGCCCAAACTTGGCAGTTTTAAGACTTGTGGACTTCAACTCCCAGAATTTTCCAGCCAGCATAGCTGGAGAGTTGAAGTCCACAAGTCTTAAAGCTGCCAAGTTTGAAGACCTCTGTACTATATGTACACAGCTATAGATGTCCAGGTCAGTATGGATTCTGGGAGTTGATGTTCACACATCTTAAAAGTTGCCAAGGTTGAGAAACCCTGACTCTAGATCAGGGGTCAGCAACCCACCGCCCTGGAGCCACATGTGGCTCTTTTATGCCTTTGCTACGGCTCCTTGTTGCTGGTCGGCTCTACAATTGATAGGGCTTTCGGTTAGGACAGGTAGAGGAAAAAGGACGCCGTGCTAGGAGGAGACTATAATGGGGGAACTGGACTTCCGGTCGGCTCCAGAATTGAATGGGGGCTTCCGGTTAGGACTTTTGTGGCTCTTTGAGTGTTTAAGGTTGCCGACCCCTGCTCTAGATCAACATCTCTCAAGCTGGCCTGCTCCAGATATGTTGAGGTTACTTCCTCAGAAGATTATAGCTGATGGAGATTCTAGGTGCTGTAGATTTAGGACAACTGGGAGATTCTAAACTCTGGAAAGTTTTATTCATTCTTTTAATAAATCCGTTCCTTTTCTAGGAAATGGTAACAAGGAAGCTCCTGGCAGTTTATTTCTAGTTTCCATTCTATGCAAATTCTGCATCACACAGAAAAGGCTTTGCCTTCTACAATACAAGTTAGTGACCTGTAAATTTGATGCAATCATAACTACCATAAGAATGTAATAGTAATAATAATGTGACAGGTGGAAAAAAATGTTGGCTTTGTTTTCCAGGTTCTGAAATGCTAAAAACCCAAATGCCACCTCTGAAAAATGCGTAAATTCCCCACAAGAATGAATGAAAACCACATCAAAATACATTAAATACATAATGAGAAGCGGTTGTTGTGTTTTCTCACAATAAACACAAGGTCTCGGTGTCCTAAAAACAACTCCTTGGGATTTCACATCTCAAGAACCCTTGCCTGGGAGAGTTTGCTCTAGATTTGTTTGACTTTTCAAAGAAGTTAAATAAAGATTTTGATTTGTGTAATTTTCCTTGGGCAACGTAGAGAGGAACAATGTCGGACCTTATTAGCTAGGTAATAAAAATGTACTTTTCAAATAAATGAATTAGCTTGGAGGAAAAATTAGCATTAGTTGAATATTAATGGTTCCAGTCTTTTTTCCATCTGCAGACAAGACAGCATTTCTTGAGCTACAGATGAAAGGTAACAAGAAGACAGGATAAAAGATGACAAAATCTATTTCAGACAAAGGGTTTTGGGTTCGTGGAAAGGGGAGGGGGGGTTTCCAAGCTGGATTTCACCCTTGGAAGTAAGAAATAACTTGTCATTTACTCACAAATGTCAGCTGAGAGCAATCGGTATGGAGCAATACATTAAACATTTCATGGTGAAAGTCCCAGATTTAAACCCCAGCCCCAAATAAACTGGATAACCTCAAAACCTCTATTTAGGATTGAGCCGAGGACTTGAGAAATCACACTTAGGGGTTCAAATATCATGTCAAAAGGACAAATTTGATCTGTTTGGCTTGCTTTGATCTTATGTCAACCGTATGTCTCCGACCCGCTCCGCAGACTTGATTCAACCAAACACAGCTTAGAGTAATATGGGAAGCTATTCGTGAGATGAAAGTTGCCTCCATACCTCCCTCTAACCTTTGTTTTATTCTGTTTTTTTTCCTTTTCTTCTGTTCCTTTCCCAAACTTTGCACTGTCAATCTCTTATGGAAGGAAGGAAGAATCAATTCTATCCAGGGTGCAGCAGCACTGCAACACAAAGAAGCAACAATTATCATCAGATTCTTCGTAGACCATAAGAAAACAAATGTGTATGAATTTCAATGGAAAGGAAAGTGCCCAGACATGTTCAGGCAGAAATACTGTTATATCATTCAGTAGGGTCTTTCCTGGAGTTTGGCTGACTTTCTATTTGCTGGGAATGAATCAGAAAAAGGCATTTCCCTTCCTTCTTTAAGGGAGCTGATTACACAAGATTGGAGGTCTGGGGTTTTTCATATGATCAGGGAGTGTGACACAGGACCCAGCTCAGAAGCATCAAGCTACTGATAATCTGCAAAAAGGGAAAACGTGTCTAGACAGGTCAAAGCCCATTATACAAACAACGAATATAGACATGGCACAACTTTAGGTCCACCCAAGAAGAGGTCTTTAAATGAAAATGGAAAACCGCAAGGCTGTTCATTAGATCGAAGTATGAAATTCTTAATATTTATGGCCTTAACTCCAAGGGTTAATGGGTCCCTTTGCTTATATCTAAGTGTTGTATCTTATGATTCTTGATGAATGTTTTTTTTTTCTTTTCATGTACACTGAGAGCAGATGCACCAAAGACAAATTCCTTGGGTGTTAAATCACACTTGGCCAATAAAGAATTCTATTCTATTCTTTACTTATAACGAAGGCTGGAAGGTGAAGAAAAAGCTGAGCTGAGCTCCTATTGATTACACACACATGAAGAATATCCACATAGTTTTCTTGGCAATACATGAATTGTGCGTCATTGCCACCTTCTGATATGTATCTGTAACTTCCCAATTTAGTGTGCCATTCTGGAAGTTTCTGATGGCTTCTCAACTAAACACTTAACCAGGTCTCAACCTGTTTAAGATTTGGTCAATTAGGTACTGGATAACTGTTTTTTATATGGTGTATTTTCTAATACATTCGATGATGTTACACGATGGATAGGAAGCCAGGGTGATTCTGATTGACATGGCTGAAAATGTTTTGTTTACCTGGAATCAAGCTGCACTTTGGAACACAGAACATGGGAAGTTAGCCGTGCGCACGGTCAGGTGATCCGTGACGATTGTCCAGAAGCACCAGGCCAGAGGGTACATCATTCAGGAAATATCAAACATTAATTTCTATTTGAAAACCTAGAACATGATTAATAGAACGAATACAAGCAATTCTTAACTTAAAGCCCAATTGAGGTGGAAATTTCTGTTGCTGAGCGAGACGGTTGGGAACTTAGTTTTGCTCCGTTTTACGACCTTTCTTGCCACAGTTGTTCTACAGACAGTTCTCGACTTACAAACGGTTCATTTAGTGACCGTTCAGTTACAATGTCACTGAAAAAAACGGGACTTGTGACTGTTTTAGCATCCCCATGGACACATGATTCACATTCGGATGCTACAGTTGCAGTGTCCTAGGGGTCACGTGATCCTTTTTTTGCGACCTTCTGACAAGTAAAGTCAACAGGGAAGCCAGATTCGCTTAACAACCGTGTTCCCAATTTAACAGCTGCAGTGATTCGCTTAACAAAGGTGGCGAGGAAAGTCGTAAAATTTGGCCAAACCCACGTCACTAATTTCTCACTTAGCAACATCCATTTGGGGCTCAATTGTGGCCGTAAGTTGAGGACTACCAGTATTGTGAATTTGCTCTAACAGAGGCATTAAAAAAACTAAACACTGCACCCACAATTCGCTTGTCGTATTTCAGCGATGACATTCAAACTTTTTGCACCTGACAATTTGGGATGAAAAGGTGGTTGCCGAGTCCTTTTGTATCAGTTGTGCATGTTTTGGTACCACTCAGCTATTTTATTACTCCAGCATTCACTTCCTTGAATCGGCTAAAATAAACGTTCTTTATTCGCTGTTGTTCTGGTGTGGGATTTGTATGTCCATTACATTTTTATAATGGCTTGCACCTAAGAAATATTCCTATCCAGGTATAACAACAAGCCAGAGACTGCAAGGCTGATGGGTAAGAATGTTAATAGAATAACTAGGAACTGAAAAGGAGAATCAGAAAAAAAAAAACCCCACGGAGAGAATTGAAAGTGCAAAGAAGTGCAAAAAAACTGGGGAAGCGAATTGCTTCCTTGATTCTGCCTGTCATCTGCTGACCAACCAATGAGATTTAAAAAGAACAATGCAGTTTCTGTAGGGAGCTACAGGCAGCAGATTTTTTTGGAATGTGGGCATTTGGCTTGGTGTGCACAATTAAAAGTTGGCCAGCTGGGGGCACTATTGTTCCAGGATAGATAAAGAACTGTGCCTTGGATTTTTACAATTCCATTAAGTTTGTTTCTACTATAAGCCCAGTGAATTCAGAACAGGCTTCTTTCTGCTCTCTTTTTCATGTCTCTATCATTTCCGAAGACATGGGACAGATTCTCAGAATGAATTGGTTACAGAATCCCTCCTGATCAAAAACTAGTTTTCTTTTATGCTTGAAATGTCTGATTTTCCAGAGCATTCTAGTCACAAGCAGTAAGTAAGGCAGTTTATATAGTATTCACAAATGTACTCTGTGATGATTGCCTGTGCTAACCTGGATATATATCAAATCACATCTTTATTACAACCAGAGACCAGCATAAACCTGGACACATAAGCAGAGATGTTTAGTTGCGCCTTTTCCAACCAACCAGTGTTAGTAAAAAGGCATTCGGTTTTGATGAGTTACAGCTTGCTCCATCAGATGCTTGAAATGGCTGAATTGATATAGGATTCAAATTGGGATTTATAAACCAGATTATTTTGTCGTTCCAAAACAGCTTTTAAAAAATCCGTAATGGGAGTGCCTTGGCAAGATTAGCGTGCTCTGATATTTCTCTCTGCCCGGATTGTTTTGAGACTTGAGCTAAAAAAAATAAAAATAAACTCCATTTATTCTTTGCAGGCTTCCCGAATAATGTGGTGTATTATGTGTCCGTTGTGCAGTGTTATCATGACATTGAGGAAATTGACTCGTGCTGTGGATAGGAAGGCTAAGGTTGATGGTGGGTGGAAGCGATTGAGGTCTTGATGGAATCTGATGATTCTTCTCCCATGGATCTCATTGATGAGAGTATCACCAATGAATCTCAATTAAACGAAGGATTTCCAGATTTAAGAATTGAGAAAGCATTGTTTAGGCCAGCTACGAAGATACCGGCATCCTGTGAAATCATGCGTGTGCCCTTATTTACAGATAAAACCAACCTCCTTGGCACCAGGGTGAAAACTATTAACGGACACACAAACAACGACGTTTTACAGAAAACCTACAGATCACCATGGAGACCATACGCACGCGCTTCCAAGATTCTGCCCAGAATGCATCACACCAAATCAATTTTCCATAGGTTTTTACTCTTATGCGTTTGCTCTGACCCATTTGACAAAGAGATGCTCAACTGATGGAATTAATCCAGGCAGTCAGGAGACTGAACAATCCGCCCAACAAGATCAATAGACTGATCAATAGAAGCAAATTGATTCCTAGGGAGAACCTATTAAAAAAAAAACCAGAACAACCAAACACTCTTGGCTGTTATCTACATCTTACAGCTCGAGCCACTCAAAGGCGTTATTAATAAGTTTGCAAACCATGCTGGATATGGAAGCTGCATTTTCCTAGGCCCTAGGTGGCAGGACTATATTTGCATACTGAGCCCAACCTGAAATGAGATTCTCATAAACAACCCCAGAAGAATGAATGATGCTACTAACATGGGAAACAACTTTGGATTAGCTAAACAAAGGGGTCTATTTAATTCTCATCTTTACCAACAGCACCATCACAGACTTCTGAAGACTAGGTAAAGGTTCCCTTCACACATATGTGCTAATCGTTCCCAACTCTAGGGGGTGATGCTCATCTCCGTTTCAAAGCCGAAGAGCTGGCACTGTCCAAACGTCTCCGTAGTCTTGTGGCCGGCATGACTCAACGCCAAAGGCGCACGGAACGCTGTTCCCTTCCCACCAAAGGTGGTCCCTATTTTCCCACTTGCATTTTTTACGTGCTTTCGAACTGCTAGGTTGGCAGAAGCTGGGACAAGGAACGGGAGCTCACCCTGTTACGCAGCGCTAGGGATTCGAACCACTGAACTGCCGACCTTTCAATCGACAAGCTCAGCATCTTAGCCACTGAACTAAATTGGGTTTTTTTCCCCCATATTTCTCCCTCCAATGAGATTCACATCATCATCTGATAGCCGTTGGTCTCTGAATTCTACCTGGAACTAATGTGTGCAGAGCAATCGATGGATAGAGGTTTGACATCAGGACTCGAAACAAAGGCAAAAGAACACCAGTGTTCGATCCTTTGGAGACTCCATTAGAGATTACAAAGTACAGACTTCCAACAGTTCGTTTAGTGACCGCTTGAAGTTACAGCGGGACTGAAAAAAATGTGACTTTTCACACCTACGACCGTTTCCAGCATCCCCATGGTCACGTGATTTACATTTGGATGCTTGACAACTGGCTCATTTTTATGACGATGATAGTGTCCCGGGGATCACATGATCCCCCTTTTAAGACCTTCTGACGAGCAAAGTCAATGGCGGAAGCCAGATTCACTTAACCATCGTGTTACTCACTTAACAAATGAGGCGAGGAAAGTCGTAAAATGGGGCAAAACTCCCTTAACCAATGTCTCACTTAGAGACGTCCATTCTTGGCTCCATTGTGGTCCTAGGTCGAAGACTACCCATATGAGCTGGTTTGGGAGAAAGAAATTTGAGGAGCCCAACTGAGCAAGTGGTTCCTGAAGGTAAAAAGATTACAGGCTGTCTCAGGAGGATTTGACAAACACAATGGGTTTCCCACCCATTACAATGGTTAAATACTTGTGATCTCCTAGGTAATCTATACAACCACACTGTCGCTTCCCCTTCTATCCGACCCGTCCCACTTTAGATCAGGTTTCAGTTACTCTATGCATCAGATGAAATGAGATGCCGCTTGCAAAAGCTTAATCAAATGTGCTAATCTGAAAGGGGCTACCAGACTCAAATTTTAAGACTCTCACGGACTGCCACACGTTCCCCCCCCCCCCCCATAACAGGGGTGTCAAACTCAAGGCCTTGGGGCTGGACCTGACCCGCAGGGTGCTTAGATCTGACCCATAGGGCCACCCAGGAAACAGCAAAGGACCAGCCGCAACAGCCTCCTGCTGCCCTCTGCCGGTTAAAACGGAGCTCTGCTTTCGCTGGCGGAGGGCTACAGGAGGCCGTCATGGCCAAAAACAGGGCCTGGGATGGCCACCTCCCGAGCTCTGTTTTCGCTGGTAGAGGGACTATGGGCCAGTCCTTCGCTGTTTCCAGGGTGGCCCCGTAGGCCAGATCTAACCACCCTGTGGTCCGGATCTGTTTTCGCTGGCAGAGGGCTGCAAGAGGCTGTCATAGCCAAAAACGGAAACCAGGAGCCTGTTTTCGCTGGCAGAGCGCTCGGGCTACCACAGGTGCCCCCAACATGAGTGACGTCAAGCTGGCCACACCCACTCTGGCCCCTGAGGTCAAACACAACCCTGATGCGGCCCTCAATGAAATCGAGTTTGACATCCCTGCCCTGTAATATAAGGCGGGAAATATCACACAGGAACCAAAAACATAGACCGAAGCACAGGCATTGAATTAAATGTCTTCCAGACTTATTGGGCTCAACCGAAACAAAAGCATCTCTGACACCAGAACCTTTGAATTCTTGCTTAAAGAAGAATTCAAAGTAAAAAGTAAAAATTTAAGTAAAAAACTAGAAAGTTCTGCACTCAGCAAAGCCACTGAAAGCTATTCACGTGTCAATCATTAACTTCAGCTCAGGCTGAAACTGAGACAAAGGCCTGGCAGGTTATCTGCTACTACCACCAAAAAGGGGGAAAAAATGACCCCAAAGCATTCCTTTCTGCCATTTTGGTCTTCTGCATTTGATCGCAAAATTTAGCAGAAATATTTGTACAACCCACACCCCCTTCCAGGAAAAATGCCCCAGAAATGCCCCAGAATTTCCCTCAAGGAAATTCACCAGGATACCAAAATTACTTGCTTCTTGGGAGAGAATTGGCAATTTTAATTTTTGGATAACTTTTCAGGGCAGATACGCTATCACTGAATGTCCGTTGGCATGCAATGGGCCCTTTGTTGAGCCAGTTCTTTGTGTACCCTAGATCTGTGGACTAGACATTTTTAAAAACAACAACAAAACTGCAACAAAACTTCCGAGCGTACGCTCAAAACAAAAGGCTTCTCATCGTTAGAACAAGGGTCTTGGTCTATTCATCTCAAAGCCCCTTCTTCATTTCATCCCCTTTCCAACTTTTACTCTGCTTCAGCAGTGGAAATGATTAAATTAGGCTTCTGCTAAGCAGCCGCCAAGTCAAAACCCTCCATCAACACAATGCACACCAGCCAGAGAGACATCAGTGGTGCAGATTTTCCTTTGGCTTGGTTTATGAAGAAATGAAGAGAGGAGGGGAGGGGGGGAGTGGAGGGGAGGAGAAACTTACGATGTACTTAGGGGAGTTAAGTCACCGGAAAACAAATATGGCTGCTGTTACCACTGGATGCAATTCTCGACACACTGGATAAAGAAAGTGCATAGCTCTGCACTTTTGGCGTTTATAAAGAAAATTCAAAAGCACAAAAGACGATACGGGGAATGCCGGAGAAACCAGATAGCAAACTGTTTATTCTTGCCTTGCTGGTTCTTTGTGCACATTTATATGCCTTATCCGAGGTCTTTTAATTCATCTTCGCATGCTCCTCCTTGAGCATCACCTTCAACCAGACTTTTGAAAGGTAGCAAGGGAAAACATGCATCTTTATTTGCGGGGTGTCCCCCCCTACCCCCGTTATTTCAGAATGCTGCAACTCTACTAATAAATAAGCCCATCAAGGAGTTTCATCACTGATTTTTCAAGCCAAGCCCTTTTATTTATTTTTTTTAATTAAATTTCTAACCGCCTGTTTTACCTAAAAGACTCACAAGTAATCTTCTGTTTGTTTTTAATCCTGTTTTTTTATTTTTGGGGGTGCAAGTCTCACCGAGTGTAAAAAACTTTCCCCAGTGAACATGGCACTAGTGTTCAAGCTGGCATAATAAAACCAAATGATGAATCAACACAGGAAGCCTGTAATTCTATTCTAGTCTGATAATATTAGAAATTACCCCCAAAGCAGAAGAGGATAAAGTTACACAGCCTGTCCCTCTATACACACCCCCCCACACACACACACTGTACCACCCAGAAGCTTCAGGCAGAACTCTGCCTCAAAGTCGAGCTTCAAAGGTCAAAATCCACTCGCAAAAGACAAAAAGCCTCACACGGTTTTCCTACCTAAGGACTATTAAAAAGCTCCCAGGCCCAACGGTTTAACACTTACCAGGATGTGCCATGTGGATTGTATTGTTGCCGTGCTTTGCGTAGTTATAGATGACCACGGCCGCCGCACCCAGTCTGGCCGCCCGCTTAATCTTCTCCGTGAAGGTGCAGTTGCCTCTTGCGACGAGGGCAATCCAGGGCGACACCGCGGGGGCGAAATGCGTATCCCACGTGCAAGCTTGGAACTTGGAAGAATTGGAAAGCACCACCAGCCCACGAGCCTCCGTCACGGGAGAATGCACGCCGAACATGCCGCACTCGCACCTGTTGTTGGTCGAGGTTCGGTTGGAAGTGTTGAAGTAGACTAAACTCACGTTGGCTTTGATGGGGAGAGCCCGGACGGCGCTCAAGAGGCCGGCGAGGATCAGAAATCGTGCAGGGCTGGGTTTCCACCCGCCCTTCATCGCTCGGTGGCTTCAAAAATAAAATCCAAAAACGCGTCGAAAAGCATTCGATTGCCAAGAGCCTCCCGTTTCTCCTCTGCGTTTAATCTGAAATTACAATCCTTTGGCAGGTAAGCAACACCGCTCCTCCCTGGTCATTAGATCTTGCGTTGCGTCAGCTCAGTTCTCTCTTTGCTTATCTCAGAGGAATAAAACGACCTGATGCCGGAGCCACAGGGCAGGAACTCAGGCAGCTAATTTTCAACTCCACCACTAGCAACTCTTGTTGTTTCCACACAACTGCTTTTACAGCAGGCATGCCGGCTGAAGGGCTCCGTGCAGGTTTTGAGCGCCCTTCCCTACGCACGCAGATACAGGTGAGACGGGCGGCCTTTAGGAAAAAGAGCAAGGTGCTTAGTCTGCAAAGTGTTATGTTCCCATCTAAATAAACACGAGGGAATTTGAGGGAAAATGGCCAATCATAATTATTCCGGTAGAATTCATCTAAGTTTATTTATCTTCGAGTCTTGGTTGATTTCTAGGGACTGCCTGGACTGGTCCCTTGAAGTTTTGTTGGCAAGATTTTGGAAGTGGTTTGCCATGGCCTCCTTCCTAGAGCTGAGGTGGTCACCCAGCTGGCTTTGTGCCTAAAGCAGGACTAGAATTCCCAGTCTCCCGTTTCTAGCCTGAGGGCGACTACACCTCCGATGTTATAGTCTTGCAAACGCTTTGGAGACACTTTAAATTAAGAAGCCAACAGATTCATCTACATTAAATAAGCCTTTTTTTAGGAAAAAAAATCAAAACTTTGTTACTGTATAACGTCACTTTTATTTTAAAGCACTTTTTAAAGCGAAACCTCGCTTCAAATGAATGTTATAAAAATACATACAGTTTGAACATATCACACTGATTTTAGAAGGGTATAGGGCTCACTACATTTTTTTTTAAAACCCAGGTTTGAACACTGAAATAACATGCTGGCTCTATCAATCTTTTGCAATTTAATTTTCTAATATTGGTCGTAACCATCAACATCTTTGGCAAATCCTGTTCCCCCCCATTACCCCTCCATATTGTGAAATAGTAGTAGGAATCAGAGGAACTATTTGAACTAAGACGTTTATATAAATGCATTTATTCCAACTGGAAGCAATGCATTAATACAACTTCTGGCACTATAGACAATTACATGCTTGATACATTTTTATTCTTTCTTTCAGTACAACATTTTTTCAGACATCATCATCTTAAAATCAATATATTTAAACAGAAGTGAACTGCAGGACATTATAATTGTTATAAAAAAATTAAAATCCTAGAAAAAAGGAAAGATTTTGGTACCAAAAGGACCAAGTAGGGCATCTGTCAAACCTGACATTTCTTGAAAGAAAGGGGAGGCTGGAATTACTGGCATGGTTGTTGTTTCAGTCTGGGGAAGGAAAGCCAGCAGTGAGAGAGGTTTTCAGGGCATACCCAACAGTTTCTCTGTGGCCCTGCCAATAAACAACCACAATATCAAAGCAATAGTGCAATACAATATACAAAAAAAAAAAGGACCGCTCATTTCTTCCAAGTCACACTAAAAGGCACACTCACTTCTTCCACGGCTGAATACAAATACACACATGTTCGACTTCCCTTTTCTGGGTGACTGGGCTGCAGCTGTACTATGCCCGCTCTCAAACCACGTGATCAGTTTTTACCCGTCTGCGCTAGACTGGTACTTCTGCACCCAAGGCAGTTCTACTTCATTTCCATTCCATAACAAAACCCAAAATTACGACTCCTGATTGGAGTGTTTTGCCCATGTCCCCCCAAAGCTCATCATCTGCGGAAGAGGCCGCAACCGTATAATGATCAGCTGGCAATGTAATCATGATCCAGAGTTGACAAAGCAAATCTAAGGTGCTTGATTACGGCAGTGACACACTCCCCGCTGCAGCATTTGTGCAGGCTCCACAAACAAGTTCCAAAGATGAACTCTGTCCTGGTGGCTTGCTTTCATCCTTCATCCAAGCCTTCTGCAGGCTGTTGATGAAAGGCGATTTAATGAGGCAACTTTTGAGGGAGGAAAAACTTTTTTTGCTCACTGCCCGCAACAAGCTTTTCATAATCAGACCAAATTCAGTCACCCAGAAAGCAGAGATAAGCAGCAAAAGAGCCACAGTCTTCCTATGTACAGCCTTCAGTTATCACAGGGCAGGATCTGACTAACGGATGCATTGCTGGCTTATCTTTTGCTACTTTAAACTTAAACAAAGGTTAAGAAAGCAATATGTGTGCAGTACTTGTTGCCAAAAAACACCCTCATTTGAGAGGCAAGTATCTGTCAAAACACTTCTGTAACATTCAAGTACGAAAGAACCAGAAACTTTCCTTAACCACTGCTAAAATATCCAAATTGCGGATAGCATAGCAGGAGAAAAACATTCTCTTGCAAGTTTAATCCTCTTCTCAGTTTACAATACATTTATGTCAAACCATGGAACTATGTTTGGTTGACTACATCAACTTCTGTTATCTTATATATTTTCCTAAGAAAGACTTCGGTTTTCTCGTTATCCAGAGGACAAACATCCAGAATACAGATGACACGTTGGTTCTCCAGGGCAGCGGCTTTGAAATCATCTAGTATGCAAACAGATAATGGACATGTTACACATTTGGGAAAAGCAGTCCCCCATTCATCAGTTTACCTAGGATTAATTCCAGAATGGTTGTGAGCAAGAACAGGAAAGGAAAATAATCCCACCCCCAATAATGTGGCAAGCCAATTACAACATAAGAGAAGAACCTTGCCTAATATGCAAAGCAATCGTAGCTCCAGGTTACTTTTCAAACCCTGCGATAGCAAGAGGGTCAGCCGTTTTGATTTTAAACAAAACCCGTAGATGACAAGAATTAAAAAGAGGGTAATGCCGTGATTTACAATTCTTGAAGTTAAACAGTGAGTCACCAAACGACCCACTCCACTGCTGAAATCCACCGTTTTTATTTTAAAAGAGCATGGCAACTTCTTATCTTTTACAGAATTTAGAGGAGTTACTCTTGACAGTTTTTTTTTTTAAATAGCTCCCTGTTTCCCAATATAAAAATCTATAGAAACAAACTGACTGGCCCCATAAAGATCCCTTCCTTGATCTTCCATTATCTGGAAGATAGAAATTCTTAACATAGCAGAGAGAAAGTTGGCATTGATAATTTGAAGACAATAATTTGCAAGCAACCCACACTCTTGAGTTATAAATTCAAAGCCACTGAAGGCAAACCACCTGCAATGAAAATATATTTGTTTAAACATGTGGTCGGCTGCTTTAAATTCTTTATAGCTGCCAGGATAAATATTTTTAAAAACAGAAAAGAAAAAAAAAAGAGGAAGGGGGAAGTTTCAAAAGTGTCATTACTGGATAATAATGCTGCTTCCTCTTCAGAAGAAAATAGATTGGTCCATTTAGATTTAAATGATTTTTAAGGCTACAAGAGCACTAGTCAGCAAAACCCTCAATCTGGCCTTCAATAAAATTGCTTGGAAGACAGCTCTACAGTGGAGATTATTATGAATTGAGCTATCAGATTCCTAAGACTTCATTTGTAATTGCTTATTTTTAGACAAGTGACAACAGCCATGTACAAATCATTGTTATCTGGAAGATTCCTACCTGGAAGTGAAAGTAACTCAAAAAGTCCTCCTTGGTTAATGGTCTCCTGGCAAGGTGTAGTACCGTTTTTATGAGAAGGTACTGCATTTTGTGATACCTCTTTGACTTGAAATAAGTAAGAGTCATTCAGGAGGGCAACCTCTACAGCTGTATCATGATTTACGCCTGTTCAAGAGATACGTTACTTTTGTTAATGCCAAAAAGCTGGGTTTATGAACTATAAAAACTGTCTTCAAGAATCTGGTCATCAAACAAAGCTTTAAATCCAAGTGTCAAGTCTCATGCTTCATTTCCCAAAGCTGCAGACAATTGCCTGTCCAGCCTTTCCTTGAAAGAATTTAGGAAAACACCTGCATTCCTACATGGTTTGTTGTTGGGTTCATTTTTCCAATGTTTAATTCAAAACCAATGTCATGACTCGCTTTAAGCAGATAGCCAGTTTCAAAATATGAGCATAACTATTAATAGAGACAATTCACCCATGGGGGTTTTTCCCCCCTTATCTGCCTTTCTTTCTGACTACTACAGTAGATTTTGAACTGTTTCTATCATTGTATTTCTAAACTGAACAACATATAGTTAATTGACCAGTGCTAAACCGGTAATATTCCCTGTTTTCCACATACAGTTTGGGGCAGATCAAGTATGGTGGCACAAATCCAGGAACGTTGTGTTTTGCTTTTAGCACCCTGAAAGTTTGGGTTTACTCTTGAAATTCCCTACTTTCAAGAATAACCTGCTTTACAACCTCTGTGGCCATATGGAAAAAGGTTCTTTGGGTAGACTAGTCTACCTCCCTTCCAGTTGCTTTAAAAAGAAAGAAAGAAAAAAAAGTCCCATTCCTACAGAGCAGCAAACATGAATCACATGCCTTGTAGCACTTTGGGGCATTGTCTTTCTGGTTAAGACAAAGCTCCACAAAACATTCAATTTTCTAAGTGTGTCGACGTTAGTAGTTACTTACCGAGAATAGCCACTTGATAGTATTCAAGAGGACAGGCATTTTCAAAGTGACTCATTTCTCCGCTCGCTAGGCATTTTTCTGGTTGGAATTTGGCTGCTTGAAGATTGTATTGTTTCAACAGGACTTCTTTGTGAGCGTAATTAAATTTGCAAGGGAAGCTTTCCGGGAAAATCTTGCTGAAGTTCAAGTGCTGCGCTAAGTTCTCTTTTACGGAGGTCCAGAGAAGGCTTTCCCAGGAATTGTGACACATCCTTTGTCGATGAACTTTTTCAGATCCATCAGCTATTTCTTTGTTACCTGCTAATATAAAGACAGTAATCTGTAATCCAGATTTTAAATATTATTGAGCACCTCAGCTCCAAAAGGGCTGTTTGACCAGGAAAGGCATTCAAAACAGCAAGTCAGATGAGCTTGTTCAGCCTGTCTAAGGGGAGCTCCTGAAGACTTCTGAAGGTGATGTATATTCTAGAGCTGAGACAAGGATCCAGGCCAATAGAAAGGCAAACTATCCCTAATCTCTCCAGAGCTGTGAACTAAAAATCATCAGCTTTCACGAATGAAGGCAAATCTACTGTATTTTTCGGACTATAAGATGCACTTTTTTGTCTCCCAAAAGGGGGTGAAAATGTCTGTGTCTGATAGACCGAATATTGCTGAAGCCCCACCCACCCGCCTTTTTTTTTTGCCTCCGCACGCCCCATTTTCGGGCCTTTTTTGGGGGCCTTTTTTCGCCCTGTTTTTTGGCTTTTTTTGGCCCGTTTCCAAGGCTTTTTTCAGCCCATTTTTGAGGCTTTTTTGGCTTGTTTTCAAGGCTTTTTTTGGCCAATTTTCAAGGCTTTTTTGTGGCCAATTTTTTTTTGGAAAAAAACGGGCTGAAGAAAGCCTCAAAACGGGCCAAAAAAAGCCTAAAAACTGGGCCAAAAAAAGCCTTGAAAACAGGCTGGAAAAAAACCAAAAATGGGGCGTGCAGAGGCAAAAAACTTTTTTTGTTGATTTCCTCTTCTAAATTTAAGCCCATCTTATAGTCAGGTGTATCTTACAGTCCGAAAAATACAGTATGTGTCTCAGGATAATGTTGCAAGACCCAACCTCCGGGACCAGAGGTTTAGTCTTCTGAGTTTTTGACTGACAAGGGGCCCTTTCCCCAGGCACCTCTGGGTCCCGGGGACTGACCCAGATTGGATCTTGCATCATCAGCTTTGATCAAGTTCCAAATAAAAAAAAGCAGAAAGCCAAAAAAAAAAAAAAAAAAAAAAAAGCCCTCCAAAAAATCCAATTCTACTTTCAAAGCCAACCAATGTTACATGCAGGGGTGGTAGTCACTTGCTTTCCCTACTGGTTTGCAAATGTGAGCACGCGCCCCTTCCATGCATGCGCCTGGCCTTCCACATATGTGCTTTGCTGGTGCGCGTGCCTTCCATACATGCACCTGACCTGAAAAATGGGCCTAAATAGGATGGCATAGAGCTGGAGTGGGTGGGCGGGCCCACCCACGATTTCCGCTACCGATTCGGGTGAACCAGTCCGAACCGGCTGAATACCACCTCTGGTGACATGGGATTATCATCTGAAGTTGATGATGGAGAGACCCTCAGTTGCACCAGTGGAAACAGCAAATTTTATACCAACTTTTTCATAACTTACTAGGAATTGCGATTTATTTTTTTATTTTTTGGGGAAGCCCTTAAATTCTTTTGTGGCATGCAGGATTATGAATTCATTTATTTGATTGATACGACTACCCATTTTTCTATAATGGGCATAATATATAAGATGTTAGGTCATTTTAAACCACAGCTATACAACCTCCAAGATCTGTCACCCAATTATTATTTGGTTTTGGTTCTTCCCAAAGGGAAGTTATTATTAACTATATTTAATTTTTCACTAGAAGAATTCAAAGTTGATTTTTGTTCTCACTCTACCCGCTACTTTTTAAAAATGCACTCACAGGTGTTCTAAAATTTAACTGGAGCCGTCCGCTTGGAAAAAGTTGCTCACCCCAATCTAAGAATATTTGCCAATCCAATTCCGATACTGCTTGAGCGAGTAACCTTTCTAGCTTTGTAATAAATTCAATATTTTTAGATTCTATGGCCACTGATATATAGAAGTTAATCCAAAGACTAAAAAGAGATAAGCAGAAATGATAATTATAATAAATATAACAAGAAGTACCAATGTAATAGATAAATGCAATACAAATTAATTTTTATTTTATGATATAGTCCTTCCATAAACAAGTTGCTTAATAGCTCCTGACAGAAATCTAGCCGCTAATAGGACAGGTCATTATTAAAGACTAAAATACATTACTATATATTTTTTATGACTAGGAAAACAATTTGATAGTTAATTGAATGATTGATATGTCATCTATTCTGCTTTATTTTTATACAGTCTCTCATTCATCTTTAATTTGTATAATAGAATTAACTCCAAATGGCAAAGGCCATGAGATTATGTGATCCAAAATGCTGCATTCATGAAATGAATGAAAGTGAATAATGCAAAAAGCTGCATTAATGATTTCAATGAAAGTCTAAAACAACTGGATTACGTGTCTCTTTTGATGCAATTTGGAGGCAGGCATCCATTTGAGAGGAATATTAACCAGCACTGCAGCAAACTTCAATTGTTGGGTAATACCAACTGTCATGGAATTGGAATTCTCCTCCTGATCCCAAGGAACCATTGGCTTTTTTAAAAAAAACAAACAAAAACTCTACATCTTAATTTAGCTATTTTGTATACTAGATCTGCATACCAGAATAAAATAAGGCAAAATAACCAGTAAGGATCTACAATAGGGGTATCAAAGTCCCGGCCCGCAGGCCGGATGCTGGCCACGCCCAAGCCCAGGTAAGCGAAAAGGAAAAAAGTCCCGGTACGTCACGGGATGATGCCATGAGTTTGACACCCCTGATGTACAAGATGCATACTAAATGAGGGGCCCCGAACCTTTTGAGCACCGGGGGAGAGGATATTTCTGCAGACCTGAAAGGGGTGTGGTTTCATGTGTTGCCTGCATCTCATGGATGGGGCTTCACTTGTTTGTGCGGGCTGGTTACTGACATGCTGCGGTCTGGAGGTTGTCCCACTGACGGGGGGTTGGGGACCCCTGTCCTAAAGAAAAGCGCCGAGGTGGCACAGTGGTTAGAGTGCACTACTGCAGCTACTTCAGCTGACTGCTAGTTCAGCAGATCAGCGGATCAAATCTCACCGGCTCAAGGTTGACTCAGCCTTCCATCCTTCCGAGGTGGGTAAAATGAGGACCCAGACTGTTGGGGCAATATGCTATTTAGTATACTGTCTTTGGTGTAAGCCGCCCAGAGTCCTCGGAGAGAGGGCGGCATAGAAATATGACTAATAAAAAAATAAATCACATTGCTACATTCATAAGGAAGTACAACCGTTGCACCTAATAAGAAGGAATCAATCTGAAATTAAAAAGCAAGGCTACCTATTCCAGGCAATGTCTTTACTACTTCTCCAATAAGCACAAAGGAGCTAAGCCACACAGAAAAATAAAACTTCACCTAGGCAACCATGTAAAAACCATATATATTATCATATTAACAATAACATCAGAGACGGAAGAAGCATATTATTACTATTTGTTTTCCACCCTAGTTTACTGGAAGGTAAAAAGCTGTTACTAATATAACCTTCAGAGGCGAAGTACATACTTTCGTGCGTCTGTGCTGTTTCCATCACTTCTGCATTGTCTTTATTGGCATCAGAATTATCTTGCGAAAAATTGGGCAACCTTCAAAAATCCAAGCAGATCATCACTGAGAGCAGCAAAAATCTGATCGTATTATGCATAATTATGATTTTTAATTTGTAGAATCTAGAGGTGACTAATCTTATGAGTCAAAAAGAAAATATGACAAAGCTGGTATGTGAGTATATGTTGATAAACACCCTGGGAAGGGGATTCCCCATCCTTCCCATATAATTTTCCCGCTCTTCCCCCTGCTCCAAAGCTATTGTTAGTAGTCTGGCTGGGGAAAACCAGATCTCAGGTGAGTCACTAATACCTATTGAGAAAGCAGAGGGAAGCACAGCATGTACTGCCAATTAGAACAGGACAAAAATGATAAGAAACATGTGATGACAACATCACAGAAATCCAACCCTTACATATGTGCATCCTGACGTCTGACCCAATAATGTTAATTTACAGCAAGGGTGTCAAACTCGATTTCATTGAGGGCCACATCAGGGTTATGTTTGACCTTGAGGGGCCTGGTTGGGCATGGCCACTCAACGTCACTCGTGTTGGGGGTGCTTGTGGTGGCCAAGTGGTAAGGCAGGACTTCCCTCACTCTCATTATAATTTCCTTCCTTCCTTCTTCTTTTTCCTTCCCTCTTCCTTCTCCTTTCTTCTTCCTTCCCCTCTTTCCTTATTTTTCCTTCCTTGTTCTCTTTCCTTCTTTGTCTTTCCTCTTTCCCTTTCTCCTTTCCTGTCCCTTCTTGCAGAGTAAAACAGCATGGACAGAAGACTCTCACATTCCAGTGTTATTTGCCTCAATGGAAAGACTATATTCCTCTCCCCAGAACCATCTAGGACAGAGCTGTCAAACTCATGGCCTGCGGGCCAGATGCGTCATGCGATGGGGGGGAGTCATGATACGTCACGTGATGCCATGACAACGCGAGTTTAACACCCCTCGCGGTAGGAGGTGTAGACGAGGTTACAATGGGACACAGGTTAAGTTCCTTTCCCACATTATGAGCTGTACAAAAATACATGGCGCACATCCTTTGCAAAAAAACTGGAACTAAAAAATATATATCAAAATTGCTAGACAGCAAAATGAAATGTCACCGCTTTTTAAAAAAAAATGCAATGAAATTACGAAGAATTGGCCACTTACGTTCTTCTTTTGCTTGTTGACCTTGTCAAATATGAATGCTGAGAAGTCACAGGAGGGTGATCCGTGGTCCTTAAAAATATAGTTAACAAGCGTCAAGTTTCTTTGGAGGCATCAATTATTTTACAATAAAACAGCTTCTTTTACCATGAGCTTAGATCACATAATTATGTTTCCAAAGAGAATCAAAACGCTTCCATCTATTACCAATTAGTTCTGTTTTGTATTTTTTTTTTGCTCGTCTGTGAGGCTGGGTGATATTAAGCAAGAAATGTTTAAATGTACTGTACGATGATGTGAGTAAGTGACAGAGTGTATGAAGTGTTAGCTTTTTATAAGATATTGCTTGGAATTTGGTTCACCCTCCATTCAAGGCTTCCTCAACAGGAACTGTTAAAATAGTACTAAATTATAGATGATCGAGTCCAGCTGCCTGTTGAGTGAAGGAACCACTAGGGGTGTCAAATTCGCGGGCCGCAGGCCGGATGCGTCACACACTGGCCACACCCACCCCCGGTTTAGCAAAGGGGGGAAAAGTCACGGTACGTCACGTGACGATGAGTTTGACACCCGTGCACTACAGCATCTCTGACAGATGACAATTTGGCTTCCATCCAAGACCTGCAGTAAAGGAGAACTGATCACTTCACCCTGTAACCTGTACAGACTGACAGATCATTGGATCAAGCAGTTCCACCGGATACCTAGCCCTGTAATTTGAATCTATCGTTCTGGTCCTGCCCTCTGGGGGAACGGAGACTCAAGTCGTATCTCCCCTTAGCGTTCTCTTCTATGGGCTAAACGTACCCAATTTTTTTTTTATAACTGCTTGGTTTCCAAAGCCCTTGTCATCTTGAAAATCCAGCTGTGAACAATGATACTGAGAATCACACACAATAATTCTGTTCTGTTCTGACCTGGCTCCTAAACACAAATCCTCTGCAGTTAAATAAATGTTCCCTTTACATAGACCTAGTGGTGGGTTGCTACCAGTTCGCCCCGGATTGGACGAATCGGTAGCGGCGGTGGTAGGAGGCTCCGCCCATCCGCTTCTACGGGTTTTGAAACCCACCCCTCCATAGACCCCTGTTAAGTTCCATCCTATTTATTTATTTATTTATTTATTTATTTATTTATTTATTTATATTTCTATACCGCCCTTCTCCTGCGGGACTCAGGGCGGTGCACAGCCGAGGTAAAACAACATATAAAATTTAAAGAACAGTTTAAAAACAATTAAATAATTTCGGCCCGGTAATTAAAATAACCTAATTAAAACCAATTCAATTAAAACTGAGAGGATGGGATCAATTCTTGGGAATAGATGGGATCTATTCTTTTCAATGTGCTGAAAATTTTTTGGGGGTGCTGCTGTTCAGGGTAGCTTACTAGATTGGGGGGGGGGAGACTAGAAAATTGTTTCTCTTTTGTTTGGGGGTCGGATGTGTGTGTGAGACACCTCAACAGACTCAAGGAAGGTGTTTTCCAAATTTTTGACACACCAAGGCCAAAAGGTTTGCCATCCCTGGACTGTAACATAAAATACACAATTGCCAGAGAAACTAGAGGTTCTGTTCCACTTCAAAAGCAAACACTTCCTTACTCTACAGCTGAAATCCGTCTCTTTACACAACTCCTGGTTACTATGGTTTGTTGCTCCAGAGATGGCGACTTCTGCCTAGAAGTTGATTCTCTCGCTTGCTGCTGTTCTGACAAAGACGTACCTACTGATGAGCTTTTCTCGATCTGCAAAAATAATTTTAAATCAGACTTACACACTGTCTACCAGTTAGTACTCTCCTTTTTTTTTTTAAAGTTAGATTCAGTTTCATTTATTGCAAGTAGCAGGGGGGAAAAAACCCCACACAGGATCTTAACTAAGATATAAAGTTCTGTCTCAAACACCCTTCCAATTTATTTCCACTGCTTTAGTCAAACAATGTAGAAAATGATGACATATTTCAAGATCTTTTTTTAAAAAGGTCACGGTATCACGAAAGCTTTCTAATTTTACACATGTTCAAAATAAGAGGAAAAAAAATAAGTTAAGAAGTCATCACTACAGGTTCTTTAAATTCAAATACAGACTATCTCAGTTTTAATCATACTCATGATGTCTTGAGTGCTAGGTTATTAATGTTGAAGTACCATATACCTGCATTGGTGATTCTCCTGAGGCATCCTGGGAGGTACTGCTGCAGCTGACACATCTTATAGCACTAATTATCCCTTGAAAAGCAATGTGCTTCTGTTCCCTGTAGTGCAAACTGTCAATCTCCTTCTCAATTTCACTGATGGATATCAAAACTAATTCTTCTGAAATGCAATTTTTAAGGAAGACAGCACCAAATAAATACAGGTAGGTAAAATTCAGGTGGCAAGGAATCTAACATTATTGTTTTTTAAACTGGCACAGACCATTGTGAATAAGTTTATTTTGCAAACAACTGAGAAAACCCGGCTTAGACTATAATACAACCCATAAGCCTCCTTTAAGGCCACAAAAGTGGCAGACATCCTTATAAAGTTACAGGATGTGTCCTCTATTATGGGATGTGTCCAGTGTTCCTCTCATTCTCTCCCAATTAGGAGGCTTTGTGTATCGTGGAGTAATTCCCCCAACCGTCTCAAACTGAGCTGCCATGAGGAGAGAAAGAAACAATCTGGTTGACAACCGTCATTCCATCATGAACAATAAACCAGAGACATTCTCTATTCCTCCATTTGCATGGTGATCTTCAATTAGATGACACCATATAAGGTCACTTTAAAATTCAAACACTGCCCAGATGTTTTTTGACATGGAGCTAAAAAACAACTCCAGTTGAACTACTAGTCTTACGAAGTTTAAAAGGGGATAACGAATGATGAAGAATGGTTACGCTTTGCTACAACCTTAACTAATGACAAACTCTCAGCACCTATAAATATTTCCAATCGGGCACAGGTGCACAGAAATATTTTGCCTGCAAATTTAAGGCTACTCCAAACTGGCCTGCAGAAGGAAATTGGCATACCGTTCATATTTTTACAATATTCTGCAAATGTACGTGGGAGTGGTGGGAAATGATGGTATCCCCCAATGACAACTTTGTCCACGTAAGAAGCTTCCTCTTGGGTTCTCATCCATTGGATAAAGTTTTGCACTTTCGGATCTTTTATATATGGCTGGCCCTTGTGCCATCCTATATTAGAGATAATAAAGCAAAAAAAAAAAGGGCATGGCAGATTAGAATAGAATAGAATAGAATAGAATAGAATAGAATAGAATAGAATAGAATAGAATCAAAACAAAACAAAACAAAACAAAACAAAACAAAACAAAACAAAACAAAACTCTGTTACTTTAAATGTACCCTATTCGACATACATTAAAATGAAATGAAATAAGAACGCATGAGGCTGTCACTCTTGAGAAAACATCAGCTGAGTGCCAAATTAGGGGAAGTAATCAAGCCACTTGGGGCTGTCTCATCTGGCAAGATTCTTATGTAAGGAATAAAAGGAGGCAGCACTTTCAATCCTCAAAATTACAGCTCCGCAAACATGGGTAACAGAAACTGATAAAAAGGATAGGGAGAAAGACAGCTGACGTGATTTGATAGATTAAGATTGGAGATGAAGATAGGTGTTTTTATAAAAGAGGTTGTTTTGTTTTTTTACCTGAAGTAAACATTTGAGTTTTCATAGATGTTGTTAAATGGGCTGTACTGGAGCCATTCTCAGAAATATTTTGTTCCACTCTCATCTGGGTACATACCAAGTAGGTCACTAGAGAGGGAGAAGCATTATATTACCTATTTATTTATTTAATTGGCTTAGAAGTTACTCCAATCGAAGCAGATTCAAAACAGCATGCCATTCCTCTTTTTTTTTTATTTATTTATAAAATTTATTGGCTACCCATCTTACCATAGGGTAACTGTGGGCAGCTTACAATTACATCCAAGTTAAAACGTAAAAAGTTAAAAATCAAACCTTAAAACCATTTCTGTAAATCCCAATTAAAACAAAACTAATCGTAACTTTACCTACTGTATAATAGCCACATACCAAATCAATTTTTACAAAAAGATGATTGGTGCCTATCCATGACTGTAATTGATCGATTCTGATACATGTAAGTTTTTAAAGGGTAAATTTTGAAAAAGATCAAAAGGGAACTAATTATTATAATCTGTAAACCTAACTCACTTTCTAAGGTTTTTCTGCAGCATTCAAATTATTTTTTTTTCAGAACACTTTCTGCCACTGTGCTTATACAGTGCAGATTAAGAGATAAGAGCAGTATCTCTATCACTGTAAACTATAGAAGACAATCTCGTGTGCAGAGATGCCATGTGACACTGAAAAACATCCTGTGTGTACAGGAAAATAAAATGTTGCCAGAGGAAATGTAGAGACAACTGATTGTCTAGATCCGTGATGGCGAACCTATGGCACTATGAAACAGGAGGTATATGCCGTCAACATGGTGTCAGTTTATTTTGCTGTCACTAAACCAGTTCTTGCAGTCTTCTACTGATGTTACTTAGTTTGGTAATGAAACGTCTGCAAGAAAACTACCAAGCTTGGGAAGCACCAAGGACCCTCACTTCAACCCCAGGCTATAAATATTCTCTTCCATCAGCTAAATATATGGAGTTTAGAATAAATGAAATCCAATAATTCTTTAGAGTTCATCCTTGTGAACTGTGACGAAGAAAATGTGTTACCCAATACTCCAATTCCGAACAAATTTGACAGAAAGCGAATAAACAGAGATTTATAGAATACATACTTGGGTAAATTTGCTCAAATATATCTGGCTGAGATGTGGAAAACAATTCTATTATAAAAGGCTGTTCTGAGGTCCCATCAACAACATGTACCCAGCGATACGTCCAAAAGTCATCCACACAACCTATATAGACAGAATAAATGTTAATTAATCTATGTTCTAAACATGTTTTTACAGCCAAACATATAATCTTTGAAAATACCTTTTTTCTTCTTGCGCTCGACCCGTCCAACATATTGTACAAGTCCAATGATGTCACAAAACTGATTTTGTGCTAACTTATCCAACTCGGATCTGGAATTCAAAGCACAACAGAACTTAGGGTATCAAAAAGATAAAAGCCACTAGATTCCAGAAATTTATTTATCCAAGAAAGTCACTAAATGGAGGCATTCAAACAATAAAAACAAGCTGGGCTACGACTTCACCTGAGAATTCGGTTCTCCCAAACTACCTAACCACAAATGTTTGTGAGACATTTGAAAACTTTATGGTCAAAAATGGTGACTGTAGCCAGGCGAGTTTTTGTACAGTTGCATCTCACACACGAATTGTCTCCTTTTTAGGATTGGGAGGTCTTCCTTAGTCACTTGTGATTTAGTCACTCCTATTTAGAATACTGTAATGACTGTCTTAGAAAGCCTTCAGAGGCTACATTTGATGCAAAATGAAGTGGTCCAGGCAATGAGGAGTTTAATTTTGATACTCTATTGCAGTGATGGGTAACCTTTTTGCCATCACGTGCCAGGAGTGTGTGTGTGTGTGTGTGTGTGTGTGTGTGCGTGCGCGCGTGAAAGCAGGCCCACACCCATAATTCTATCCGCCCTGCCCCGCACATGCAACCCCCCCCACCGCGATGGCAGTGGGCCTGGTAGGCCTGTTTTTCTCTCTCCCCAGCCTCCAGAGCCTTTCTAGGAGCTTGGGAAGGGCGAAAATGGCCTTCCCCACCCCCACAGGCTGGAAACGGCCAGTTTTCGCCCTCCCCAAGCTCCTAGAAAGGCTCTGGAGGCTGGGGAGAGCAAAAAACAGGCTGTTTCTGGCCTCCAGAGGGCCTCGGGGGTGGGTGGGTGGGTAAGGCTGTTTTTACCCTCCCCAAACTCCTAGAAAGGCTCTGGAGCCTTGGGGGGGGGGGGAGAGAAAAAAACGGGCCTTCCCCATCACCCCACGAGGCCCTCCGGAGGTAGGAAACAGTCTATTTTCCTACTTTCAGTGGGCCCAAAGGGCCTTAAAATCAGGTGGCCGGTGCACGCATGTGCGCCAGAGCTAATCTTGCATGCCCACTGATATGGCTATGTGTGCCACAGGTTTGCCATCATGGCTCTATTGGATTTATTTTATGAGTGTGTTTACTATTTTTGAGAGGCATTTTGGTAATTTTTCTGATATTTAAGTGCCCAGTGCTTTTACAAAATAGATGGCATACAAATAAAATTAAAATAAAAAGTTATTTATCATGCAATAGCTCTATTCATTTGGAATAAATGCACAGAGAATCTATTGCTTCTTTACAGAATTTTACCCTGGTTTCTTCTAAACCGAGAAAGTCATTATATCACACACGGTATACTTGTGGCAGCAGACTTGTGGCAGTAACATTCACAAATGCAGTTAATAATCTGGCTTTGTTGTACCATCTGAAAACTGTTGATAGTACATACAGAATTAATATCTATTACCATATAGCATTTATAAACATCAGAATTTCATTTCTTTTTTAGCCTTCCTCTCAATTTTTTAACAGTAATATTCCAGTCTGGAAAAATAATAATAATAATAAACATAATAATACGGTAGTAATAATAGTAGTTATAATAACCTTGTTACAAACTGATATTCAACTTCAGGCAACTTCCATTCTGGTTTAATTTTATGTTCTGGAATGATGTTAATTTTAGCTGGAGGGTCTCGAACGTTTAAAGCGATTTCTAAAACAGAATTAATCAGATGATGACAATTATGTTTGACTGAAGTACCAACTACATTAGTTTTGTTCTAGTCATTTAAACATATACATTTTTATAAAAGTTGGTTTGATGATCCAATTTTAAACACTTTGGGGAGGGCATGTGGCAAGTCACATAAACATGATGTTAGAGAAACTTGAAACAGGGCTTCAAAGGACAAGAAATTCCCCCCAAAGCAGCAGCTATTTTGAACTGTTGCAGACAGATATTGCATTTGCACTTCTTGGGAATTAAATCTAAAAAACCCCAGTCTCTACTACCTTCCTACCTTCATTCTTTTCTTCCATCCATAACTTCTTCTTCTTTTTAATTTATTAGACTTGTATGCTATTCATCTCGCCTTTTACAGAACTGGCCTCTCCAAGGCCAGTTAAATCACGGATAAATTACAAGAAATGTGCTACAGGAAAGAACGTTGATATTGGAGCACTAGAAATCAGCCTGAGCACTTAGATATATAGAAGAAACACATAAAACCGCTAAATGGGAATTCTTTTCAAAAAAACTACAGCCCACCACAAGTTTTCTTCTTTTTTTCCCCTACCAGCTGGGGAAAGAAAGCACGACTTAGCAGACTGTTTTACATTGAACAATGGTTATCAATATTCATAAGCAACAGGAGAACTTGGTTATAATAATCTCAAAGGAACAATCATGGGTGTCTATGGAAGCCAGCATTTATATTTATATAAACTCCCCCTTCCATATTCTTAAATTAATGCATCAAGACATTAAAAATAATAAATCGTTCATAGTGTAATGAGCTAATTAGTGCAATTTAAGCAATCTATTAGAATTGGCCATGCTATTCTTTTACCGTGTACTTCGAATTATTTATTCAATATTCTAACACAAGCAACCAAAAAAGAGCCTGCTAAATATATGACAGATAATTAGCTATTTAGACATCCTATTTATGCCACAGGAGGCCTTGCTTTTCTTGTTAATATTCTGTTTAACGGGTACCTATCCTTCATTTGGACCTTCCTCCTGCCAACATTATTTTTAACTCTCCGTTACTAACCGAACCCTATCAGCACTTCCAGAACACAAAACAAATAAAATCTGCTTCCACTGACCTACTGAGAAATAGATTTGAAGTCTCAGACTGATGAACTTGAATCTAATACATCATCAAGACAATTAGAATCACTGTCAAACTGTTTTAAATTCACCAACAGTTTTTCCTTTATTACTCCTTCTGACCAACAAAACATTTCACTTTCTTGACCACAGATTTTCTTATATATGCGTATGTAGTTATCATCTGCCTAAACCAATCTACTGCAGGATGAAGGCTTCTTTAAGGAAGGTTATGGGGCTGAAATCGACCATTCGGTGTATTTTGGTAGATTGACACTTTTTGACTTCCTGGTTTAGACAGGGCTGAGAATAACTGACTAGATCAAAGTCACCCAGCCAATTTCAGTGTCCAAAAGAAAATTAGAACTTTAGAAAATTAGAAGATACAAGCAAAAGCAAAATAATTGGAAACTGATTGTGGCAGGCAGAGCCCTCCTGACAAGAGATGGATTAGATACAGATCCCACGTCGTGTAGCCAAGTAGGGAAATGGCTTCCTGCTATTTGAGAATGATTACTGCACGAGAGTGATTGGTTATGACAGTCGGTTTCTTCACTGCCTGAAGTAACAAACAAACATATATTCTTTGTCTCAGATAATCATTGTATGCAGGCAAAACGAATGGTCAGATAGATCTTTGTTGGTCAGATAGATAGAGTGGTCAGATACACCAAATGCAAACTAATGGATTTTCTTTAAAAGCTATACCCCTCCCCCCCCAAAAAAAATCATATTTCAGATACCTGACCTATTGAACTGAATCTCTTCATGTGCAAATCTTCAGGACTTGACTGTATTTTAGAAGATAAACTTTTTTTAACAGCATATTTTTCAAGCAGCAGCACTGTGCCGATTTTCATACTGTGATACCATTCAGGGCATAAAGAGCCCCACAGCACCATTAACACCATGCCAGATTGATCAGCGACATCAAAATAAGCCTGCAAATATAAGAACGTTTGCTCTTGAAAGTTAAAGGCCACATTACTGAAATGCTATTTTAAAGGCCTGAGGTTGAAGCATGCTTTTCATTCTATGCACTTTGCTCCTAAATTTATCATCGAAAATTATATGCAACACCGTTTACAAAAAACAGAAGAGTTTACTGCCCTTATTCAGAAAGCTTTTACATTAAAGGCAACATTCTTATCTATATTTCCCTATGTAAGTTCAGCAGGATTTACTTTAATCAAGGGCATACAATATTAAGCTGTGAAATTCCTATTTTACAAGCAAAAAATTCCACAGGAGCTGAAACTGGGAAGGAACAAGAGGGATTGAAAAAGGTAGGAACAAAGGGTTTAGTACCAACAAAGGAGAATATTTGTAGCTCAGGATTGAAATGAGGGATCCTTGGTGCTCTCTGAACTTGCTTGACTAGCACTGATGATTTTACCTAGTTTGAGTAATGAAACCTCTGCAAGAAAACAAGCAAGTTCAGTAAGCTCAGAAAACAAGTAAGCCCCACAAAGGGCTTAGTTTATGGTTTACTGCATATTACTGCATATTTACTGCATCTGTTTACTGCAGATTAACAAATGGAAAACAAACGGAAAGCAAACGGAAGGGATGAGATTTTTTTTCTTCTTAAGACATAGGAATCTTCATGGTGGATACCATGGGAATGAGCCTATACAAGGTGAAGCTCGTTTAGCAGATGGCGTGTCAAAATGGAACACAGTATCTGAAAACAAACAGTATCAAAAGTAACAACATAAGGGAAATTTTCAGAAGGCTAAACTACTCAAGTCTGCAGAAGGCATGTTATTTCATATAATTGTTACAGTGGATGTAGAATCATACCTGCTTCCCCTCCCTCAACACTGACTAAGCAAAATAAACACTTCTAAACAAATCCAATAGGTAATTATTTAATTGCATGTTGTTGTACTAGAGGCATGCGGTGATCACATCATTGCACAAACGCCATGATTAAAGTACTTGTGTCGAACAACTAGTATATAAAGGTGGCATTTGGACGATCATCACTGAGAAGTGTGTCATCATTCTGGCATCATTTTATTTTCCAACAGCCACTGCTGACATGGTGAGAGTGTTTGGGTTTGTGCATCTAAACACATACACAAACACACTGTGTGTGGTTGTACTTTACAAGCTCTTGACTATGTTTACTAAAACAGTAAGTCAGCATAAAAATGATTTTATGGATAACTGAGGTTTATCCATCTGGGATTAACATATTATTAACACAAAAATGTATTTTAGACACTAGTTAAAAAAAAAGAAATCTCTGTATCAGAATTATTCCTACCTGATATGGCACATCTAGCTTTGTTTTTGGTTTTCCAAAATACCGTAACCGAGACTTATGGATGATTCTGACACGCAACGGTGGGAAGCTGAGTTTGCTTTCCCAGGTCATGGCCAGAATAGAGATGGATGTTGGTTTGAATTCTATGGGGGGAAACAGAGCAGAGTAAATATGAACTCAGAACTGGCAACGCTGCAATGAATCCATTGCTTTTGTATGATACTACTACAAATACTAACTTCAAAGCCATTGCTACAACATAACTGCTCTGATACTGACTCAAAAGCATGCAAATGTTAGCTGTTCGATTCAGATTCAAAGTTCCAAATCAAGAAGCATTAGAGCATTATTAAAGACAAAGCTAGTCGACAAATATTGAAAGTGTGGCAATTCAAATGCAACACCAAATGATAGCTTAGTGTTGCTTGAAAAAGCAGAAAGCTACTTCAGATTTATTTACTTAGGACACAGAGAACAAGAAGCCTAAACCATTTCAGCGTAAGCCATAAAAACGGAATCTCTCTCAAGCCAACAGGGTCTGTTGTGGGAGGGAACTGGAGGGAAAGCTAAAGCAAGGCAGGATGTAATTCTAATAAACAGAGACTATGATTCTTTAAATGAAGGTCAGGTTGATGTAATGGTTAAAAGCACCAGGAAGACCCTGAATTCTAATCCCGACTAGACACAAAGCCAGCTGGGTGTCTTGGACGGGGTGGGATGGGGTGGCTCTCTCTCAGCTCCAGGAAGGCAGTAAAGACAAAACACTTCTGAGAATTTTTGCTCATCTTGACTTCAAGGCCTCCTTGAAGCTCTTAGGGAGATGTCCAGGCAGTTGCCCTGAGTCAAGGCCGGTTTAAAAGACATATACACCCGTACACGATTCCTTCCTGAGATTTTGGCCAGTAGCTTTTGTGCTACTCCGTATCTCAAACCAGAGTTTGACCGAGCCTTCTTCCTGAAGGGCAAACCGCGGCTTACCATCCTGCCCAAATTTAAACTAAACTAGATAACCCAAATTTCTAAATCCAAGAAGAGTTAAAGAGCTGTTGTGCTACTCTGAATCTCAAATCACAGTTCGACTGAGTCTTTCTTCCTAGAGGGAAAATCATGGCTTGCCATCCAGCCGAGACCTGTAAACCAGATAACCCAATAATTTTCTGAGTCTAAGAACAGTTACAGAGCATCCAAGGACGCCTCTCGCTTCCAATGTCATGTTTTCAAGGACATCCCACCCTTCCAATGTCATCTCAATGTCAAGGACACCCCAGGCTTCCAGTGCCATCCCTGCACTTTTCCCCATAGCCTTTCTCTGGGCCCAGCCCTCCACCACTTACCCTCCAGACTGACCTCCCTCAAGGGCTTCCTCGCCACCCACATCTCCCCAAAGGGATCGTCATTGTTCCAGAGAGGAAGGTAATGCTTCCTGCTCCCTTTCAAGGGGAGCATGGTCTTCACGTGGCAGATTCTGAGCTGGGAGGGAAGCCCGGCGAAGACCGAAACCCCTTCTAGGATTTCCAGCTCTTCAATGCACACAAAGCCCGGGCTGAGGCTCCTTTCGTTGTACATGTAGGAACACTGGGTGATCTTAATTTGTCGCCCGGCGCCCAGCCCGTTTCGCTGGACCAGGCCGTTCAGCTGGGGGGCCAGGAGGCACTTCTCCTGGTAGGTGCCATCCGTCACAGTTACGTCGTAGTAGTAGTAGGCCGGGAAGGGGGCACTGGGCACGGGTGGTGGCCCCTCGGCCATGTATCTCTGTAGGAGCAGCACCGTCACCGGGGTTGCCTCTGTCAGGGAGACCCTCAGGTCAGAAGCTTTGAGGACTAGGCCCAGCATCCTCTGGAGCCAAGAGTCTGCATGGGAGTTGGGGGCACCACTTGGGGGGCCTGGGGCCACTCCAGGGCCCAGGGCCCTTGACACGGTGCCCACTGTCCTTGATATGGGGCCCATGGCGCCTGAGATGGGCCCCTTTTCCGTCAATTGCCTCCTAGGTCCTTTCTGAGGGCTTTCTGGGCCCTCAGAGGGGCCCCCACTGGAGTCTCTCCCTCTCAGGCCTTCCTTCTGCCTGACAGCGCCCTTCTCCATTCCCTTCCAGGCCCGGCCCTTCTCCTCCCGGTCACCGCGGTGAGCTTATAGCCTGCCCCCACCCCCCCTCTCCACTCTTCGCCCGCCCCGGCCGCCCCCCTGAGCTGAGGTGGGGGGAAAAGCAGGCCCGGCTTCCTCTCAGAGGAGGCCGCGCTCAATTTCTCCGAGCGCGGGCGCCATTGCTAAAGGGGCGGGGCGAAGGCAGGGAGCAACGACCGCTCGCTTTGAACTGGCCAATAGGGGCGCGCGAAGGTGGTCAGGAGGGCAAGGGCTTCTCCCCCCCCAAAAAAAGCGGGGGGAGCGGGACGAGGCGGCCAATCAACGCGCGGGGGGCGGGATTGTTGGGTGGAATATTGCGGGGAGGGCTCGGAGGGAAAGGGGCGGGGGGCGCTCTGAGCAAGGGACCAATGAGCGCGAAGGAGGGCGGGGACAAAGGAGGAAAAAGTTTTCTTTATTCTTGGCAACTTTATCCTGTGATTTTCCTTTTTAGGGGGAAGCCCCATAGCTTTCCAATGGGGTTTATGTTTAGAAAAATCCCCCAAGGCTGCCGGCTTTAAAAGGGCCATTAATCATAATTATAATTAGTTTATTTGTCAAGCATATATAAGATAACAGGTAAAAGTATAAACATAATTTAAATACATGAAAAGAGCAAGTAAAAAGGAATATTAGGACAGGAACGGTAGGCACGCTGGTGCACTTATGCACGCCCATTAAATTCTGGATTGGGCTGAATGATAAATCACTTTGATTTATCAAAGTGATAAATAAAAAAAAGTGATTAAAAAAAATAAAAGTATAGGAAAAAAAGTGCTTTGAAGAATTGGCAAGATATGAACCCTTATTTATTTTTTTTAACTTAAAAAACAGAGAGAAACTTCTGTTTCAAGAGCCAGCTTTTGGAAAGGGCTTTAAAAGACCCTGTTATTAGGATGCATTATCTGGGTTTTAGGAGTCGGTCGGCAGCGGCCAAGAATCAGCAGGAATCAAGTGGGACCCTGTCCAACTCACTCATCCTCTGCAGTTCAGGCACACAAAAAAGCCCCTTTTCATAAAAAGGAAAGAGTTGGAAAAGATTTCGGATTATGATTTTCTTCCGTTTATGAAATCCCTGCAGCTCCTTTAAAAGCCAGTATAAAATGAAATATGTATATTTAAAAATGCAAGTACCCTTTACAAGGTACTCATGCTTTTCCAGTGGTTTGGTTTTTTTTTTAATCCAGAAAAGCCAAATCATGTTTAGTAGCCTGGATGGGAAACTATGGGAAACTTTTGAAGTCACCTGCCCATGGTGAAGAGTGTGTTTTTTTCTTATTTATAACCAAATGATTGGTTAATTAACAACACAATTATTCTGAAATAGTCAATTCAGTTCAGAATAGGAATATATAGAATAACTGAGTTGGAAGGGACCTTGGAGGTCTTCTAGTCCAACCCCCTGCTTAGGCAGGAAACCCTACAACACTTCAGACAAATGGTTATCCAACATCTTCTTAAAAACTTCCATTGTTGAAGCATTTACAACTTCTGGAGGAAAGTTGTTCCACTGATTAATTGTTCTAAATGTCAGGAAATTTCTCCTTATTTCTAAATTGCTTCTCTCCTTGATTAGTTTCCACCCATTGCTTCTTGTCCTGCCCTCAGGGGCTTTGGAGAATAGCTTGACTCCCTCTTCTTTGTGACAGCCTCTCAAATACTGGGAGACTGCTATCATGTCTCCCCTAGTCCTTCTTTTCATCAAACTTGACATACCCAGTTCTTCATATGTTTTAGCCTTCAGTCCCCTAATCATCTTTGTTGCTCTTCTCTGCACTGTTTCCAGAGTCTCAACATCTTTTTTTACATCGTGGTGACCAAAACTGAATGCAGTATTCCAAGTGTGGCCTTACCAAGGCATTATAAAGTGGTATTAACACTTCACGTGATTTTGATTCTATTCCACTGTTTATGCAGCCTAGAACTGTGTTGGCTTTTTTGGCAGCTACAGCACACGGCTGGCTCATATCTAAATGGCTGTCCACTAGCACTCCAAGATCCCTCTCACAGTTACTACTATTGAACGAGGTACCACATATACTGTACTTGTGGATTTGGTTTTTCTTGCCGAAATGTAGAACCTGACTTTTTTCACCCTTGAATTTCATTTCGTTAGATAGCGTCCAACGTTCAAGTCTGTCAATCTTGGAGGTCTTCAACCCCCTACTCAGGCAGGAGACCCTATACCATTTCAGACAATTGGCTGTCCAGTCTCACAACCCAAACCAACGTTTTAAACAGTGGAAGAAATTTCTGAGCCCCATTTCAGCTCACAATTCAAGGCTCTCATTTTGAGGCATTTATTGAAGCATCCAATTTCAAAATTGTTCCGGGAAAAAGCCATCATTACAGATATTGACTCCTGAGATCAAGTTTAATCTTTTCAGATGTCAAATTCTTTTGAATTATATCCCTATTACATAAACATGGATGGCTGGACAATGGAAATGGCTCCACTGCGCCCTTATTACTAAGAAATTATGGGCAGATAACTGATGGGCCCAATTACTCAGTGGGTTTTCATTTGCAATTTACAAATGAGTTGCTTACAGTTACGGATTGATGTTTATTTTTATCCTGCTTTATAAATAACTCAAGGCAATGAATACACATAATACTCCTTCCTCCTTTTATTTTTCCAACAACAACCTTGTGAGGTGGGTTGGGATGACAGAGAGAAGGGGACTGGCCCAATGTCATCCAGCTGGCTTTCATGCCTAAGGCAGGATTAGAACTCACCGTCTCCTATTGATTGGCCCAAAGTCACTCAGATGGCTTTCATGTCTAAGGCAGAACTAGAACTCACCATCTCCTGATGATTGGCCAAAAGTCACCTAGCTGGCTTTCGTGCCTAAGGTGGGACTAGAACTCACCGTCTCCTGGTGATTGGTTCAAAGTCACCTACCTGGCTTCCATATCTAAAGCAGAACTAGAATTTACCATCTCCCAGTTTCTAGCCTCTAAAATGCCTCTATAATGAAAAAATGCTCATATTCATTAAAAATGCACTAAGAAGAATCCCTCACTATTTTTTGTCATTTTTCTTTCCTTTTTCTATTATTTTTCTTTCTGTCTTATTTAGTAACATAAAAGCCCTCGCCCCAGTTCCAAGCCCAGCGAAACAAGCTTATAAGAATCTATTCTCATCCGATCCTATTCATTTTCACCATATTGAGTATTCAAATGTAGAATAAAGATATCCTCACCTTATAAATATGTTATAATGTTATAATAATAATTTTAATTAGCAATTTTATGATGTTTGGGTATCTATATTTTTCTTGACTGTACACTGCCTTGAGTCCTATGGGAGGAAGGCGGTATAGAAGTATAATAAATAAATAAATAAATAAATAAATAAATAAATAAATAAATAAATAAATAAATATGCTGTTTATATTTAAACATCTAATGTACGCACGCCACTATATAAAATATACTATATAAAATATAGTAACATTTATATTTTATATAAAATATAAAACTTTTAGCTAACCTAGAAAAACGGCTTCTGTTTCCAATCATAATACAGTTTGCTAGTGCCAGCGTTGTTATTTTTTCCCCCCTGTTGTGGCTTTTTTAAAACACGGTTTCCAAAATAACAAGAAACTCTAAATAACTGTTAAAATATCATTTTGTGATATTCACTTAGAAAGCGCACCTTAGTGGCTTTGATAAGCAGCACTGTATACAGTTAGCATTTTAACAAGATACTGTAAGAGATCCAAGGATATATATATATATATCACCTGGATCAGGCTGAACTTTGATTTATGGCTGGGTTCAGAGAATCCACAGAGAACAGCCTTATTTTTATATAGATGGTAGGTTTGCTCATGTTTCATTTAACTTAAATACAGTTTTGTAAGAAAGCGTCTGAGCTTTGTAAACTGAATTGCGCGATATTTCTCGGAGAAGCAATTTCAGCGCCGAGCAATTTTTCTCGTTGAAAAAGCAGATCCGGTGTCATCCCAACAAACAGGGATATCAAATTAAAATGCCAAGTTTCATCTCAGAGCCACAGAAGATAAAGGAATATTTCTAAACACTGTACTTTCTGTCTTTGTTAAAACCATGCAGCTTACAGAATTACACATATAAGCTCTTCTTATATGTGTATGGCAGGCAGCAGGCTGGCTACGGTATAATTTGATGTTTTTTTTTTTCAAAGAAATGTTAAGTTGTAATCGTACCTGGCTTTAATCTGTTCTTCGCTTCCAAAGGAGCACAGGTAGTCCTCGATTTACGACCGCAATGAAGCCCAAAATTTTTGTTGCTAAGTGAGATGTTTGCTCAGTGAGTTTTTGTCCCATTTTATGATCCGTCTTGCAAACTTTCGTTCATCACTGTCGTCGATAAGTCAGTAACCCAGTTGTTAAGTGAGTCTGGCATTCCCCGTTGACTTCGCTCGTCAAAAGGTCGCCAAAAGGGGATCACATGACATTGGGACACTGCAGCTGTCGTAAGTACGAAGCAGTGGCCAAGCGTCTGAATTCACATGATCATGGGGATCCCAGAGTCATACGTGGGAAAAATGGTCGCGAGTCACATTTTCAGTGCTATTGTAACTTTGAATGGTCACTAAATGAACCATTGTTAAGTCGAATGTATGTATTGTGTGTGTGTGTTTGGGTGTATGGGAGGGCAGGTAATTTCAGTAATTTCCCTGAAAGCAAGGCGCTTTCTTTCACAACATCGCAAAACTTGGTAGTACAGTGGTCTAAAGCACCCTGTTATTAAGACCAGCTGCCTGCAATTACTGCAGGTTCGAATCTCCCCAGGCTCAAGGTTGACTCAGCCTTCCATCCTTTCTAAGGTAGGTAAATTGAGGACCCGGATTGTGGGGGCAATAAGCTGACTTTGTATAAATATACAAAAGTATGAAGGCTACTGCTTAACACATTGTAAGCCGCCCTGAGTCTCCGGAGAAGGACGGCATATAAATCAATTTTTTTTAAAAAAAAAGACTTTTGTGGATACACATGGAGTTAACTTTCAAGGACAAACTCAATATATTATTTATTCTATTTACATATCATGCTTCGGTCCAAACCTTCCACGCAATTTATGGCTTCCAAAAATGCTGAGGCGAGATACAAAAGAGAAAAAGCCAGCAAAACAAGGGCTCAGCTCAGTTTTTTCCAGCCGTTTTATAAAAGAAAAAAAAAACAAACCCCAGCATACCGTGTTTGAAAAGATACGCTTCCATTTTTTTCTCCAGAATATTGCTTTATTTTTTTTATTTTTTTTCTATTTTCAAATATACAATTTTGACACGCCGAAGTTATAGTACACACGCACATAAAAAATATTTCATTTTATATATAGTGCATAGAGCATAAAAACGTTCCACTGCTTTAAACGCACAAATTTGGGCTAAAGCCACTCGCAGGCTAAATGCAGCCATACTGTCAATGCCTTATTACTGGTAGTCCTCAACTTACAACCACAATTGAGCCCAGAATTTCTGTTGCTAAGCGAGGCGATTGTTAAGCGAGTTTTGCCCCGTTTTATGACCTTTCTCGCCCCCGTTGTTAAGTGCATCGCTGCAATTGTCAAGTGAGCCAGACGGTTGCTAAGTGAATCTGGCTTCCCCCTTGACTTTGCTCGTCAGAAGGTCGCAAAAGGGAATCACTGGACCACGGGGACGCTGCGACCGTCAAAAATATGGGTCAGTTGTTTGAAATTTGATCCTGACGGGGGTGGGTGGGTGCTACAACAGTCGTAAGTGTGAAAAACGGTCATAAGTCACTTCTTTTTCAGTGCCGTTGCCATTTCAAACGGTCACTAAATGAACTGTTAAAAGTCGAGGACTACCAGCACTTTTGACACATTAAAGAAATTTCAGGAATTGTTGGGACTTTGGCCATCCATGTTACATATATTACTGATATTTTTGCTCTCTCGAGAACCTCATACAAAATAACACCATTGCTTGGTGCAATATATCACCCTTAAAAAAGAATAAACAAAAATATTAGGAATGAATACATTGAAGTCTCGAAAGGCTAAATGTTTATTTAAGTGTTACCAATTGCTTTGAAATCTTTTCACTCTCCGGGCAATCCCCCCCGCAAGATAAGGAATATAATCGAAAACATTGCTACGAGTCCTTAAACACCAGCCTTCTCAATATATATCTCTCTATATATATCCCACATACTTTCCACGCCTATCTAGAATTGCAACAGTCCCCTTTTCCTTCATTTGGCTTTCTGCTAACATTCTCTTCCTTTTAATCTACTAACCTTCCTTTATACTCTCAGTGGCATTTCATCTGCTTGATTATTTTTTGGAACACTTGTTGAGGTTTATTTATTTATTTGGTACTATCTACTATTGATCTTGATTGTTTTTCACAGTGCTGCATTTTGTAATTAAAGTGAAGCAAAAACAGAACTTCTTGTTAATTTAAGGCTTGGATTCAACAAGCTTAGAAGCAAATGACACCATTTTCATCAGAGAGAGAGAGAGAGAGAGAGAGAGAGAGAGAGAGAGAGAGAGAAGAGAAAGAGAAAGAGGGAGAGTGGGGAGAGAGAGATTAAAGGGAGAAGGAGAGAAGGAGAGAGAGAGGAGAAAGAGAGAAGAGAAAGAGGGAAAGAGAGAGGGAGAGAGAGAAGGGAGAAAGAGGGAAAGAAAAAAAGAGAAGAGAGTGTGTGTGAGTGAGCGAGTGAGAGAGAGAGAAAATGACGATTCTGCATTTAAAATGATTTCCTCTCTTCCCATGAAAATCTAAAATTCAATTTTTTAAAAAAATAAATAAAAATAAAATCCTCCCCGCCCCCCTTCATTCCCATACTACTGGAAAGTCTAGGAGGACGAGTCTTTTTGTTTTAAAAGATTAAATGATCTGATGGCACTCTTCTCAGGAAAACATACTCGATTAAATCCCAGCTGCTGGACTGAGTTTCGAACGGTGGGGAAATAACAAGTGGCACATTGCACCCCTTACGTGTATAAGCTCAGAAACCGGTCCTCCTGCTTGTTCCAAAGTCGAGGATGTTGCGGCATGCAGCCAGATCCGTTGAGACAACCATCTGTGTCCCTGGCAGGTGCACGCACAAAATCCCTTTTCGCTCTGTTTTAAACGGATCCAGAAAAACCGACCTCCCTCTTCCCTCCCTGTCTACTTGCCGGGCATCAAAAGTCCTACCTTACCTGTCATACCAATTATTTACTAGAAGTAAGAAAGGGCTTTGTTGCGTTAGAGCTAATGGCTCCCCGAAAACTAGCCTCGAGTAGAGATTTAGCAAAGTAGCAGGGGGAAACCCCCCCCCGAACATTTGGGGGGTGTTAAGTTTCAGAGTTGTTAATTCACAGTTAAGTCTCATGGCACCGTAAACGTACAAAAAATGGGTTTATGGTCGATTTGCATGCAAGACTCATTGTTGGGCTTCTGGGCATAGAAGTTTCTTGGGATTTATCCTGCTTTTTTTTTTTGCAAACAGATGAGTCTTCCCCAACCTGTCCGGGTAACTAGCAGGGAACTGCTGCCCTACCAACATCTGGAAGGCATCGGATCGGAGAAGTGCGCAACCAAGCATGAGCAGAAAGGGAAATATATAAGTTGTGCTAAATGGAGCGGCAATTCTGCCAGCTTAATAGATAAGCTGATTTTGAAAATAAGAAATTGCATCCCTGGGGGTTGGTTGGTTATTTATTTATTTATTTTGTTTCAATAAACTGGTTAGTCGGGCTGAGCATTAAAATGTTCCTCATTGGTCTATGACAGGGTTTGTCAACTTTGAGCGCTTTGAGATGGGTGGACTTCAACTCCCAGAATTCCCCAGGCAGCCCTTTAAGATATCTGGACTTCAACTCCCAGAATTCCCCAGGCAGCCCTTTAAGATATCTGGACTTCAACTCCCAGAATTCCCTACCCAGAGTATACTGATTTCTGTTCACACAGAGATAACAGCTCAGCTACTATTGCAACCGTTCAGTTAAATATATATTATTCTATTTTTTTATTTTATTTTTTTAGTTAGCCATCTTCATTTGATCCTCTTTCTGTGAAAGTTTACTCTTGGTTTTTGTTCATATACCTAAGGCAAATATATATAGGACCAGGAGTGAAATCCAGCAGGTTCTGGAGAACCGGTAGCGGAAATTTTGAGTAGTTAGGAGAACCGGTAGCAGAAATTTTGAATAGTTCGAGAACCGGCAAATGCCACCTCTGGTTGGCCCCAGAGTGGGGAGGGAATGGAGATTTTGCAATATCCTTCCCCTGCCATGCACACCAAGCCACGCCCACAGAACCGGTAGTAAAAAAAACTTTGGATTTCATCACTGCATAGAACCAATAAAGTTATAAAAAAAAAACAAACAGTGACTGCAAGATTTTTTTCCACCCAATTACTCTGACAAAGTCTCCAGAGGAAATAAATACTGCAACTTTTCAGTTTCCATGCCCTCCCAATATCGGAGCATTGGGAAAACAAGAAACTCTACACTTTTTTTTTTTATTATTATTATTGAGTAAAAAAACCGCTAGGAGAATGTTAAACATGGGGACAAAGACGCCAAATAATTTTGAAGCGATAGATTGCAGCTGTTTCCCCCTATTCTCTTTCCATCTTATTATCTCTGGCACAGGAATGTGCTTTCGGGTTTGGGAAAAAGCATGGAATACAGTACAAGGACTCTTAGTTTTCTCCCCATTCCCCTTTACCCCGGCGTTTTCGCTTTTTAATAAAGTATTATTCTTTGGGTCTGCTTTCAATTATTAAACCGAAATGCAACACGCGTTACAAGAACAATCAGCTCCAGAAATCAATGGCCTCCCTTCCAAATGAACTCGACTGATGGCCAGAATCAGAAAAATCTATTCTACCCCTGCTAACCACACATCCACTTCCTAACTACCTATCACAACTGTGAGACACAAAAGGCATTTGTAAATCGTGTCAACCCAGTCTTCCTTCCATGGAGCACACATTCATTAGGACACAATGCAAGCGTCCTAATCTTTCGCCAAATTTCAAATCCAGACAGTCAAGGGGGAAGGTAGATGGGTTTGTTGTTATAAAGGTAAAGGTTCCCCTCACACATATGTGCTAGTCGTTCCCCACTCTAGGGGGCGGTGCTCATCTCCGTTTCAAAGCCGAAGAGCCAGCGCTGTCCGAAGACGTCTCCGTGGTCATGTGGCCGGCATGACTCAATGCCAAAGACGCACGGAACGCTGTGACCTTCCCACCAAAGGGTGTCCCTATTTTTTCTACTTGCATTTCTTATCTGCTCAAGGAAAGCCTCAGAGCCTGGGGAGGGCAAAAACACCCCCCTAACCCTAACCCTAACCCTAACCCCCAAATCCCACTCCTGGCTGACCCTGCCCTGCCCCGCCCACCCTTCCCCTCCCCGGAGTCCCCACATGGCCCGTTTTGGATGCAGATAAATGCAGGGTGCACCCGGAGGCTCGGGGAGGGTGAAAAATGGGCCTACCGGAAGATCAGGAAGGCCGGAAACTCCCGTTTCCAGCCTCCAGCGGGCCTCCGGAGCCTGGGGAGGCCATTTTCGCCCTCCTGGAGACTCAAGGAAAGCCTCCGGAGCCTGGGGAGGGCAAAAATGCCCCCCCCACCACTGTGGTGCAGGAGGCTGACTAGGCCATGCCCACCATGGCCACACCCATCCAGTAACCGGGCAGAGAACCCTTTGCTAAAATTTTTGAAGCCCACCCCTGGATAAACTCCCCCAATGGCTAGACATTGGGAACACAACCTGATTTTAGAAGTGTTGCGTTCCCAATTCCTTTTCCAAAATATTATGTCTTTATAGGAGTATAACAATCGGCTCTTCCTCTAACAGCCTTTATTCCATTGAACAATGATTGTTTCTCCAGAGACTTGAAGAGTGTCAAGATTCCCAGCCCAGTTCTCGGATATGAGTTTAATTGGAAATCTAGGGAACGCAATCCCACAACTCACATAAGCATAACACACAATCTTTCCTCAGGGAAAAAAATAATAATAATTCTGATGGCAATTTCATGCTGGAATTTAATCCAGGGCTTCTTTAAATCCTCCACACGCCCCACCTTTCTCCCACAATCCTCAGGTATTACGCTTCTCCCTTGGATAAAAATAATTTGGTAGAAAGTATTCATCCCCTTAAAAAAAAATAATAAAAAAATTGTGCCTTGCGTTTTCCCAACGGGTTGTACAAACTTTAGCGAAGTCTTGCAAACCTGAGAAATCATACAACCCGAATTGCAAACCCTGAGAATATAAGATTATGGTGGAAAAACACAGCGTGTCATTTGGAGAGTGCTCCTATGTCCTGTCCATGAGTCGTTAACCGATATAAAATACCTGATTTTTTGTTTTTTTAAAAAAGGTAACTTAGCTTCAAGAAAGGATCTCTCACTTCAGCTAAGTCCCAGTGAGATTAAGGGACGTTGTGATCATTCCAGTTAGAAGCCCACCGTGGCTTTTTTAGACCTCATTTTGAGAGGGACGGTGGTCACTGCCATTAGGAAACATCATGCTTAAATGGAAGTTCTCCATTGAGATCTAAGAATTAAAAAATTGGAAAGGCCTAAATCGCCAGATGGGTGGGAATCTTCTCTTTCAAATATTAAGGACCGCTCGAGCAACTAAAGATGATTAACAGAATTGGAAGGGACCTTGTAGGTCATCTAGTCCAACCCCCTGCCCAAGCAGGAGACCCTACACCATTTCTGACCGATGGCAGCCCAGTCTCTTCTCGAAAGCCTCCAGTGATGAAGCTCCCACCACTTCCGAAGGCAACTTCTGTTCCATTGGTTGATCTCATTGTCAGAAAATTCCTCCTTATTTCTAGGTTGAATCTCTCCTTGGTCATTTTCCATTCATTATTCCTTCTCTGGCCTTCGGGTGTTTTGGAAAATAGCTTGACCCTCCTCCTCTCTGTGGCAAATATTGGAAGACGGCTATCCTGTCTCCCCTGGTCCTTCTCTTCACCAGACTAGCCATGCCCAGTTCCTGCAACCGTTCTTCGTATGTTTTATCCTCCAGTCCCCTCATCATCCTGGTTGCTCTTCTCTGCACTCTTTCTAGAGTGTCAACATCTTTTTTTATAGTGTCCAGTCTCTTCTTGAAAGCCTCCAGTGATGAAGCTCTCACAACTTCCGAAGGCAACTTCTGTTCCATGGGCTGATTGTTCTCACTCTCAGAAAATTTCTCCTTATTTCCAGGTTGAATCTCTCCTTGATCAGTTTCCATCCATTATTCCTTGTCCGGCTTTCAGGTGCTTTGGAGAATAGCTTGACTCCCTTCTCTCTGTGGCAGCCCCTCAAATATTGGAAGACGGCTATCCTGTCTCCCCTGGTCCTTCTCTTCTCTTCACTAGACTAGCCATGCCCAGTTCCTGCAAACGTTCATCCTATGTTTTATCCTCCAGTCCCCTAATTATCTTGGTTGCTCTTCTCTGCACTCTTTCTAGAATCTCAATATCTTTCTTATAGTTGTGGTGACCAAAACTGGATGCAGGATTCTGGGTGTGGTCTTATTTTCTTGAGGACTTTTTTCCCCTCTCATGGTTTAGAACATCCTTAGAAATCGGATGGAGTCGCACGCACGAGAAGAGACTGTACTTAAGAATAAACAATTGCTAAATCTGCTAGAAACCAGGGTGTTGGTATCCCCGAGGACACTTCTAGCTTCAAACGGCTGAGAACACAGACTTCCTCTGGGAATTTCTCCCCGTAGAGAAATTCGTTCTGCCATGAATGAATGCTTCGCAAGGGCTGTGAAATCTCTCGGCAAACAAAGACGTTACTCAGGCGTTCAGGAAAGAAAGCAGATCTACCCGAGAAAGCAAGCTTTGGAAAAACAGGGAAACCCTACCAAACTAACAGCCGGGCTAGGTGGCTCAGTGGCTAAGACGCTGAGCTTGTCGATCAGAAAGGTCGGCAGTTCAGCAGTTCGAATCCCTAGTATAGATCTCCCGCTTGAGCAAGGGGTTGGACCAGAGGTGGGTTTCAGCAGGTTCTGATCAGTTCTGGAGAACCGGTAGCGGAAATTTTGAGTGGTTTGGAGAAGCGGTAAATACCACCTCTGACTGGCCGCGCCCCCATCTATTCTCTGCCTCCCGAGTCGGGAGGAAATGGGGATTTTGCAGTATCCTTCCCCTGGACTGGGGAGGGAATGGAGATTTTACAGTATCCTTCCTGTGCCACGCCCGTTAAGCCATATCACCTCCATGGTTCCTTCCAACTCTGTTACTGTTTACTGTCAATTTAGCCATTCAATAGTTTTTTTGTCTCCCCTCGCATGGAATATGCCTAACTGGACGCCTGGTTTTACCCCAAATGCCCCCCCCCCCGAACGTCGAACAAAACAACATTACAATCTTTGTGCAAAAAAAATAAAAATAAAAATAAATCCCCCAGAACAACTCTGTGCATACTTTGTAAAACGCTTGGCTTCCATGGGGCCATTCTGCTTTGCAAAAAAGCTTTCTTTTTTTTTTTAAAAAAAAAAAACCCAAGCCCCCCAAAATGGGTGCAAATTTTAAACAATACACTTGCAAGAATTGTGTACCATCCGCAATGGAAGGCCATTTGGCGAGGATCGCGGGATTTTCTTTTCCTTTTCGTTGCAGGAACGAGCGGGGGAAGGGGGGAGCAACTTCTGAAATGGGCTTAAGCTTTAGATGGCTCGTAGAAATTGGGAAAGTCAAATATTCGCTTCCTTCATTCCAAAGTCATTTACCAGTTGAACAGGATGTTTTGGCCCAGCGTCATAAAGTAAATTTGGCTGCTGCCACCAGACTGAACCGACGCAAAAAATACCTTGCGGGGAAGAGAGAGATAAGAAAACTGTCACTCTAAAAAAGAAAATATTGAGCATAACTTGATAACAGTGCATGTACTTCAAAATGCATAAACATGAAGCCAGCTTCATTTAAACCAAAATGCATAAACATGAACACTTTGATCCAAAGTGTTACCATCGAAAATACAGGCAGTTCTTGACTTACAACCACAACTGAGCCCAGAATTTACATTGCTAAAGTAAGACATTTGTTAAATGAGCCTCGCCCAGGGGTGAAATGCTCTCGGTTTGGACCGGATCACCTGATCCGGTAGCGATGGAGGTGGGTGGTTCGGAGAACCGGTACCAAAAATCCCTGCACCCATCCCCCACATGCCCAGCTGAGCCGCACAATCATCAGAGGCTTTTTTTTTTAATTTTTAAAAGCATTTTTTCTACAACCTCTTTGGCCGAAAAAATGCTTTTAAAAGTAAAAAAAAAAAAAAAGCCTCTGATGATCGCACGGCTCAGCTGGGATCGTCAGAGGCTTTTAAAAACATTTTTTCTACAACCTCTGAGAAAAAATGCTTTTAAAAGCCTCTGACGATCCCAGCTTAGTTGCCTGATCGGCAGAGGCGTTTTTTCTTTTAAAAGGCTCTGACGATCCAAGCTGAGTTGCCTAATCAGCAGAGACTTTTTTTCTTTTAAATGCCTCTGACAATCCCAGCTGAGTTGCTTGATCAACAGAGGCTTTTAAAAGAAAAAAAAAAGCCTCTGCCGATCAGGCAACTCAGCTGGGATCGTCAGAGCCTTTTGAAAGCATTTTTTTTTAACAACTTCTTCGCCGAAGAGGTTGTAGAAAAAATGGTTTTAAAAGAAAAAAAATTGGCCACGCCCACCCAGTCACATTACCCCCCTCCCCCGACCAAGCCACGCCCACAGAACCGGTAGTAACAAATTTTAGATTTCACCACTGGCCTCGCCCCCATTTTACAACCATTCATGCCCCAGGTAACAGTAACAGAGTTGGAAGGGACCTTAGAGGTCATCTAGTCCAACCCCCTTATCACACGGGAGACCTATACTAAGGATTTGAACCGCCAATTGTCAAGTTAGTAACCCGTTGTTAAGCGAATCTGGCTTCCCCATTGACTTTGCTTGTCAGAAGGTTGCCAAAGGGGATTTCCCCTGACCCCCCCGAGACACACTCCGACCGTCATAAATATGAAGGCCGCCAAGCGTCCGGATTTTGATCACGTGAGCACAAGGACGCCGCAACGGTTTTAAGTATGAAAAAAAGGACGTAAGTTGTGTTTTTTTTCAGTGCCATTGTATATTTGAAATGTTGTAAGTCCGAGGACTACCTGTATTATGATTGCTGAATACAGCCAGACTTTCAAACAGGATTCTTGGCCGGCGTAAGAGGTGCTAAAAAATGGAAACTTCTACGTGAAGTCTTGGTTGTATAGACCTGATTGCCAAAGTTGCTTATGTGCAGTTAGCGTGTCTGCGGTTTGTTTTCGCTTAACCTAAATATTTGCAAATAAATCCCAATCTGAAACATTTGGCAGCGTTGAGGCCTCTTCATTTCGGCTTGTTCGATATGTTAATCATCATCTGATTGTGTCTTTGGACCTTCTGCTTATGTTTTTTCCCCCCTCTTTCTGGAAGGACATTGCCTAAGGCAAATAATTACAAATATTTGAAAACCTGAGATATGGTTTTCAGTTAATTGCTACTGATCTTTTGGCGTTTCTCTTCCTTATAGGAAGCTTAGAGCATTGAACACAAGGGGGGGAAAATGCCATTTTTAGGGGTTACTCTGCTCAAAGAGAGATTTCTGTGAAAAGGCCACCAGAGCTACAATGAAATTAAAGGATGTATCGTATTTTTTGGACTATAAAATGCACCGGAATATAAGACACACCAAGATTTCAAAGAGGAAAACAATAAAAAAAAAAAAGTTTTTGGCCTCCGCACGTCTGGTTTTTGCCCTCCCCAGGCCCCAGGAGCACTCTGCAGGCCTCCCAAACACTCTGTGCGTCCCGTTTTCACGAAAAATGGGCCTGTTTTGGGCGAAAACAGGATGCGTGGGGTGGAGTTTGGGGAGGCCAAAAATGGCTGTATTCAGTGTATAAGATGCATCAACATTTCCACCCTCTTTTAGGGGTGTGTGTGTGTGCCTTATACTCTGAAAAATACAGTATATTTATTCCTTTTGGTCAACAAATGGAGGACATTTCCCAAAGATCTAACAACGCTTGTAGGGTGAGGAGCAATCTCCACCAAGGGTTTTCCCAGCTGGTGTCTTCCACAACCCCATGAAGTTGCCCACCGAAGTGGTACCCATTTATCTACTTGAGGTCATCCACTTTCAAACTGCTGGGTCGGCAAGAGCTGGAGTGTATGACAGGAGCTTGCCCTAGCTAGCCTGTAGCGGCAACCGGGTCTCGAACACAAGCCTGCCAATTGTCAGCCCAGTGTCCTAACCTCATGAGCCACCTTGCTCCATAGACAATATGGGGGGAAAACTCAATCTTTGAACAAGATTGTCATTAGGTTCTTCAACTGGAAGACCTTCTGCCTCTCTTCTAGGAGCACAACTAGTAACACCAGACTCCTCTTCTAGAGCAAGGAGTGGATGAATTGCCTCTCACCCTTCCCAATAAACTACAATGTGGGGGAAATCTAGTCTTCTATCAAGGTTCTCACAAGGTTCTTCAAGTAGAAGACCTTCTGTCTTTCTCTTTTAGGAGCACAAGTAAAAGCACCAGACTTCTCTTCTGGAGCAAGGGTGGATGAATTGCCTCTCACCCTTCCCAATAAACTACAATGTGGGGGAAATCTAGTCCGCTATCAAGGTTCTCAGAAGGTTCTTCAACTGGAAGACCTTCTGCCTCTCTTCTAGGAGCACAACTAAAAACACCAGACTTCTCTTCTGGAGCAAGGAGTGGATGACTTGTCTCTCATCCTTCCCAATAAACTACAATGTGGGGAAAATTTAGTCTGCCATCAAGGATCTCAGAAGGTTCTTCAACCAGAAGACCTTCTGCCTCTCTTCTAGGAGCACAACTAAAAACACTAGACTCCTCTTCTGGAGCAAGGGGTGGATGAATTCCCTACCACCCCTCCCAACAACTGCATAAACTACAACGTGGGGGAAATCTAGTGTTCTATCAAGATTCTCGGAAGGTTCTCAGAAGGTTCTTCAACCAGAAGATGTCTCGTCTCTCTTCTAGGAGCACAACTAAAAACACCAGACTCCTCTTTCTGAGGCAAGGGGTGGATGAATCTCTCCTCCCACCCCCTCCCAACTTCTGCACCATATACCTTATCATTTCTTTCACAGAGAAATTTCAGCTTCTGGGCTTTTTTGTGCATAAACATGCCTTCCAGACATCCCGTTTCCACAGCACGCAGTTCAATTGCTTTTTCGCCCCAGCCCATCACCTGATTGGATTGAAGATAAGCTTTTAGAAGGAAAAAAGAAAGAAAGAAAGAAACAGTTAATGGAGCTTTTTGTTAAAAAGAAGAAAAAAAAGTAAAACCACAAAAACAAAGACAAGTGGGGAAGAAAGGACTGAATAAATGGCTCTCTTCACGGGAAGCTGTTGGCAATAGTAATTTTTTCCTCCTATTTCTGGTATTTTCAGCGAAGGCTCCATCTGATAACAAGAAGAATTACAATCTTGTGCGACTTTTTTAGCCTGGACATATGTCTTACATGTATACCTGGAGCCACATTGTGGGTCCTTTTCAAATTCTGCTTCCAAGGCTTTCACAGGGCTGGAAATGTAACCTAGATATATACTTAACTAGGTAGAAGACTAATGTTCTTAACACAGAATAAAGAAGGGATGTGTGTGTGTTTGTGTGTGTGTGTGTGTGTGTGTGTGTTTGTTTCCTGGCTATATTGTTAAGCGGCCAAACATCTTGGTTCTTGTGTGTATCTCGATTTTGACGTTTTAATGCTTTCTACGGTTTTTCTTATTGTTTATTGTTTTAAAATGTTTTTAATTTTTTCTTTTTTTAAAGGGTAGACTTTTTTAATTGTAGAGGTTTAAATTGTAGAGTTTTTAATTGTAGATGTTCCGGGTTGTAAGCCGCCCAGAGTCAAACTGAAATCGAAAAAACAACCGACCAACCAACTGACCAGCAAACCACCCACCCGTTCACTCATCAACTCAACCAACTGACCAACCAACCAGCCAACCAACCAAACCAACCAACCAACCAACCCAACCCAACCCAACCCAACCCAACCCAACCCAACCAACCAACTGACCAACCGACCAACCAACCAAACCACCCACTCACTCATCAACTCAACCAACCAACCAACCAACCAACCAAACCAACCAAACAACCAACCCAACCCAACCCAACCCAACCCAACCCAACCAACCCACCCACTCACTCATCAACTCAACCAACCAACCAACCAACCAACCAACCAACCAACCAACCATGTGTCTCTGGTGGCAGAAGAGCCATAAATTCTCAGACAGAGTGGATTCCAATTTCTTTTACCAAAGGACCATTTCCAGGATTTATTGAAGCAACTACAAAGATGAACATCCACTGCCCTTAGTTATTTACAAGTGTCCCTGGTGTGTGGCCCGGCAATGACCAGCAGAGCTGGTGGCAGATTCAGACAGTGAGGAGGTTGGGGAGGAACATGGGCCAGTCCTGGAGTCTGGGGAAGGCTCTGACGAGTGCTCTGCATCGGAGGCAGAGATGGGGCCAGGGCCGATTGACAGTTGTCAGCTGCCTTCATAGTCGGACATCATTGGGGCAGAAGAACAGCTGGTGCCTGTTCCCAGTGTGTGCATGGGTAGAGTTGCCAGGAGAAAGGAGCTGCTAAGGAACAAAGGTCGACTCAGGAGTAAAGCCACAGATGGACAGTGAATGGACCCTCCTATAGAGAATAAAGAGGAGCGAAAGGGGAGGGGAGTTTGCAGGAGACGATGAGTTCAATTCATTAGAGTGAAGATCTGTTCCTGACTTCTTGCCAAGTCTTGTCTGCCATAGAGTGGCATTTGGAAGATATCGGCCTGGCAGCTGATAAAGATCTGTAGTTGTGAAATCTCTGGAAAGACTATTGCCCGGGACTTTGCTGGAGAGGAATTCCCTTTAAACTAAATAAAAAAGGGGTTTCATCGGGACGAGGAGTCGGCTTCGCGCTTTTGGGAAGTCTAGGTCAGAACAGGTATTTTCTTGATTGGAGATCCCATTTCCCTTCCTAAGATGTAGCTACACCTCCAGCAGGATGAGACAGGAGAAGACACCAAGATCCTTACGAGCTTATTTTCCTTCTTTGCACATCCCTCTTTTCTCTCTCTCTTTCTCTCTCTATTATCGCCACCTATTTCATTCTGAAGCTCAAAGTCAGGGACGGTGTGGTTTATATGAATTGGCAAACCTCGCAGGGAAAGCTTTCCAGCTGACATAAGGAGAAGAACGCTTTCATAAATAACTGGTTAGATAACATTTCCAGATGTTGACTGGCATCCAAAAATAAGGGACTGTTTGTTTCCACCGAGGCAAGCCTGAGCTTGCCCCTTCTATCGTCAGGCTGCAATCCCAGAGCTGCAGCTTCCTATAAATAGATGATGGCATCTGTTGCTTGGGCCTTCTGATCTCCGTGATGTAGCTGGCAGGGGAAACAAAAATGAAGCCTATCGTGTGTTTCCCTACCCAGCTGGTTTTTTTCCTTGGTAGATCCTAGATCGGGGAATAGTTTTCTGATGGATTGTTTGTCCGGTGTCAATCCCTGCTTATCTGGATGTTGGCTGCTGGAGTGGATGTGTTGTGGTCTTAAATAGGGAGCAAACCCTATTTGCTCCCTATTTATACAAGGGCCTGGTGGCTCAGCAGACTAAACGCATTGCGATTAACACCAGCTGTCTGCAATTACTGTAAGTTCGAATCTCACCAGGCTCAAGGTTGACTCAGCCTTCCATCCTTTCTAAGGTAGGTAAAATGAGGGCCCAGTTTGTGGGGTCAATAAGCTGACTTTGTATAAATATACAAAAGTATGAAGGCTATTGCTTAACGCATTGTAAGCCGCCCTGAGTCTCCGGAGAAGGGCGGCATATAAATCAAATTAAAAAAAAACAAAAACGGAGTGAAATCCAGCAGGTTCTAGAGAACCGGTAGCAGAAATTTTGAGCAGTTCAGAGAACCGGCAAATACCACCTCTGGCTGGCCCCAGAGTGGGGTGGGAATGGAGATTTTGCAATGTCCTTCCCCCAGGAGTGGTGAGGGAATGGGGATTTTGCACTATCCTTCCCCTGCCATGCCCACCAAGCCACGCCCACCAATCTACACCACGCCCACCAAGCCACGCCCACAGAACCACTAGTTTAAAAAAATGGATTTTACCACTGGAGCAAACCCCACCCTCACTAGCACTGATGAGGCTACCTAATCAGGTAATGAAATGTCTTCCTTGGTAGCTCCTAGATCAGGGTATTGTTTTCTGCTTGATTGTTTGTCTGGCATTAATCCCTGCTTATCTGGGTGTTGGCTGCTGGGTAGCATGTGTTCTGGTCTTAAACAACACCACCCTCACTAGCCCTGATGAGGTTACCTAGTCAGGTAATGAAATGTCTGCAAGGAAATTACCAAGCTCAGAGACCACCAAGGCCTCCACAATTCAACCCTGAGCTACAGAGATTATCTTCCATTAGAAAAATTGGTGCAGCCATGCTCTTAATTCCATGGGAAATCTAAATCCAGATCAAGGTATTGTTTTCTGCTTGATTGTTTGTCTGGTGTCCATCCCTGCTTATCTGGGTGTCAGCTACTGGAGTGGATACGTTCTGGTTTTAAACAGAGAGCAAACCCCACCCTCACTAGCCCTGATGTGGTTAGCTAGTCAGGTAATGAAATGTCTGTAAGGCAGACTACTAAGCTCAGAGACCACCAAGGCCTCCACAGTTCAACCTCGAGCTATGGAGCCAAGGTGGCGCAGTGGTTAGAGTGCAGTACTGCAGCTGCTTCAGCTGACTGCTAGTTCAGCAGATCAGCGGATCAAATCTCACCGGCTCAAGGTTGACTCAGCCTTCCATCCTTCCGAGGTGGGTAAAATGAGGACCAAGATTGTTGGGGGCAATATGCTATTTAGTATACTGTCTTTGGTGTAAGCCGCCCAGAGTCCTCGGAGAGTGGGCGGCATAGAAATATGAATAATAAAATAAATAATATAATAAATACAGAGATTATCTTCCATTAGAAAAACAGTTGCAGCCATGCTGCTAATTCCTTGAGTTATCTAGGTTTCTTGGGGATCCAGAAAAAATATACTCCTCCATCCCTAAATTTCATAGAAGTCAGACAATATGTGTACCGTTACCCAAACTGACTGAAGCAAAAAAAAAAAAAAAAAAAAAAAGGCCACTTCTAATGATATTCCTGCCGTCTTGTTTTCAAAGTATTGGCCTCCTTTGTCCCTGCATTTCAGCTCTGCATCTTTTGAAGAGTCAACAACTTAAATACGGTAGCTTCACCACTTTAATTTCCCTCCGGAGTTAAAGTTCCCTTGTTCCAATTACTAGAATGACTCCCTCAGTCTAGCCTGCCTTACATTCTTAAAGAGCCTCCCTATGTTTCATTTCTTGAACCATATTGATCATTTTATGCCTCTCCACCGGTTTAAATTTTTTTTTTTTTTTTTGCAAATTGCTTTATTTTATCGGTAGCGTTCATGACGCAGCAGTTGGTCGAAATAAGTCATAAATAGGAGTGGGGGACGTGGGAAGGGCTCAACTTAGTTTTCCGAAGCACCAGAAGGCAGGATAAGAAACAACGGATGGAAACGTAATCAAGGAGAGAAGCAACTTGGAATTAAGGAGAAACTTCCTAACAGTGAGGACAATTAACCTGTGGAATGGCTTGCCACCAGAAGTTGTGGATCGTTCATCACTGGAGTTTTTAAGAAGAGACTGGGCAGTACAATTTTCTTTTTTTAAAATTTGATTTATATGCCTCCCTTCTCCGGAGACTCAGGGCGGTTTGCAATGCGTTAAGCAATAGCCTTCATCCTTTTGTATACTTATACAAAGTCAGCTTATTGCCCCCATAATCTGGGTCCTCATTTGTCTATAATGGTCATAGGTTCTCCTGCTTGAGCAGGGGCAAGGGTGAAATCCAACAGGTTCTAGAGAACTGGTAGCGGAAATTTTGAGCAGTTCGGAGAACCGGCAAATACCACCTCTGGCTGGCCCCAGAGTGGGGTGGGAATGGAGATTTTGCAATATCCTTCCCCCAGGAGTGGGGATGGAATGGGGATTTTTTTTTTTAATTTGATTTATATGCCGCCCTTCTCCGGGGACTCAGGGCGGCTTACAATGCGTTAAGCAATAGCCTTCATACTTTTTGTATATTTATATTTGTATATTTGCAGTATCCTTCCCCTGGAGTGGGGAGGGAATGGAGATTTTGCAATAACCTTACCCCAGGAGTGGGGAGGGAAAGGAGATTATGCAGTTTCCTTCCCCTGCCACGCCCACCAAGCCACGCCCACAGAACCGGTAGTAAAAATATTTGGATTTCACCACTGAGCAGGGGGTTGGACTAGAAGACCTCCAAGGTCCCTCCCAGCTCTATTCTGATTGATTGATCAGAATAGCCTCCTGAAACAGTGTGGCTTTTACCTTTGACGGGATATCTACTGTAGTCATACCTGAGAAAACGTTTCCTCAAAAAGATAACAGCGGAGGCTGCCTTGAACCGTAAGCAATATTTAGAGAAAAACAAAGACGACACTTTTAGGTGAGGGGGGAAAAAGCTGTTTTTTTCATCCCTGCTTTTTTCTTTTTTCTAAAAACGCCTTCTTTCTTTTCACTCAACATTTATTACAGTTCATCGATCCTGAGGTTTTTTTTTCTCTCCCCTGCCTCTGTTGCTTCCATCCTTGCTCTTCCTTTCCAACCTCAGACCTGATTTTTGAAACAGCTGGGAGGCAATTCTCTACTTTAATAGGAAAAAAAAAATAAATCAAATATTCTGCCTTATCAGCTGCACATAGTACCAAAAAAAGAAAGAAATAAATCTACAGCATTCCAGGTTCCTTCCAGTATTATTTTAGCAAGCTGTAACCTAGCCTGCTTCCTCTAGGATATATTTTTAAAATTTCCAGACAGGTTTCGATACCAAAACCTAGGATTTTTTTCTCATCTAAAACCCACTCGCTAATAGTACTTTTATCTCGGAGAACTTTGCACTTTGCAGCTAATGCTAGATTGTCAGATGCGAGAACTTGACATTATACAGACAGTGTTAAACATTAATGTACCAGGGAGGACAATTGCCTTGACGTGTGTTAATTAGTTCATGCCATTCTGATTCTTAATTTAAAAAAAGGGGGGGGGGGGAAATCATTGGGAAGGTGAAGTATTGTGACAACGGCAACACCAAAGAAGAAGTAACTTGACTTGCTCTACGAAGTAACAAGAGAAGAGAATATCTGTAGCTCAGGGCTGAACTATTGGGGTCCTCGCTGCTCTCTGAGCTTGGTCGTTTTCTGGCAGGCGTTTCAGTTACCCAAATAGGTAATATCATCAGTGCTAATGAGTGTGATGTGTGCTCTCTATTTATATGCAGTAGCTTGTCCTGACAGTGTTGGTGGGAGTGTGGTTTTCTCCTTGGTAGTGATGTTCTGTCCCCAACCACACACCAACAGACGTTCAGGAGTTAAAGACCAAACCAGCTGGTAAAATCCTTTTCCTTAAGATAATGGAACTTGGCAACAACTTAGTGGCTGCCTGCCAAGAGTTTATTATTTACGAAGAGGAGAGATAGCTTCTCCCCACTCCTGGTACATCAAAAGAAACAGCTCAATAATTATGGAGTCAATCAAGTCCAGAGATAATCCAGCAAAGTCTATGGCAAAAAGTCCGGCAATGCAGAATGGCGTGGAAGCTTTCAGCTTTGTTCGTCACAAGGTTTGACTGGCCACCACGCTCCCTTTTATATCCTGTGGGGTGTGGTCTAGTGACTCAGCCTAATCTCGGGCACGCCTCTTCTTCTGTTGCGCGCGCTTATCTCTGCGACGCTGGCGTGGATCCAGCCAAGACTCATTACCCTCATCACTGTCCATCTGTGGCTGCGTGGACGTGCTTGGCCCTCACAGTCCTCTTCCTCCCCCAATCTTCTCTTCCTTTTTGCAAACCTCACTTCCCTTCAACCACTGAAGTTGTCAACTAGTTGGGTAGTGCCAAAGTCCAGTTGCTTCTTGAAAAAAAAGCACCTTTAGAATAACCATTACCTGGACGACTGAGAATCTTCATAGACATTTAGTTGGGTAGTGAAATGATGTCTTCAAGAAAACAATCATACTCAGAGAGCCATAAGGGCCCCACAATCCCGCTTCTCCTCCTCTTTGCAAACCCCACTCCCTTCTAGCACTGATGATGTTCCCCAGCTGGGTAATGAAATATCTGCAAGAAAACAACCAATAAGTACCAAGGTCTTCAAAGGAACAAGAATCAATGTGATTTGTCCACTCCCATCAGAGGTGGTAATTCAGCAGTTTCGACCAGTTCTGGCAAACCGGTAGCGGAAATTTTGAGTGGTTTGGAGAACCGGTAAATACCACCTCTGACTGGCCCTGCCCCCATCTATTCTCTGCCTCTCGAGTCCCAGTTGATCAGGAGGGAATGGGGATTTTGCAGTATCCTTTCCCTGGAGTGAGGTGGGAATGGAGATTTTATAGTATCCTTCCCCTGGAGTGGGGTGGGAATGAAGATTTTACAGTATCCTTCCCCTGGAGTGGGGTGAGAATGGAGATTTTACAGTATCCTTCCCCTGGAGTGAGGTGGGAATGGAGATTTTACAGTATCCTTCCCCTGCCATGCCCACCAAGCCACGCCCACCAAGCCATGTCACACCCACCAAGCCACACCCACAGAACCAGTAGTAAAAATATCTGAATCCCACCACTGATTCCCATATATGGTAGGTGCCGAAAACACGTTTAGACGAGGAGCTACAAACCTGAGCACATTCGCAATCAGTGACACATTCACACGTACAGGGAAATCTTGGTTCTTGTGGGTCTTCTACTCCCACTCCATTCACACGTACCTACTGAGGTGGGCATTTCTCCCCACTGCAAAATGTTTTCTTTGGAGAAGTGCCCATAGATGTTAAGGTAGACTCCTTCATCTTCATAAGCCAGTAGAAGTTCCATGCCACTGGTGTTCCGGAGAATAATAATGGCATGCGGATGAATATTTCCCTGGATCTGGAATAACATTTGACAAAAGATTTACATCACGGAACAAGTTACAACTTAAGTAACTACAGTCCATCAATTTAGGTATCATGACACTGCATTAAAAATCAACCAGCTTGGAGATCTGAGAAGCGCTAAAGATTTATCTCTTTGAAAACGTCGATGTATGTTTCTTCCATGTTTGGAGCTGATACAAAGGCGAAAGACATTTCTTTCTTCCTTTAATATCAACTTTGAGCTGCTGCTACCTGAGAAAAAGGTATTTCTTTTATCCCTCTTTAAATATCAAAGATCGCCTCGAAGCTTCTATTCAGTATTTGCCTTTGAATTCGGTGAGTATCATGTTGTGAAAATAAATAAAAACCCGGGGTAATTTGAATGCAGTAGGACGTGCAATCGCATTGTAAAAATGATTGTAAAGGGCACTTTAGCATAGAAATTATCCTGTTAAAAATTCTTACGAACATTACAGAATTATAGAAAGCAGACTAAAAATAAACGACGATAAAGCAATAGATTGCATTAAAAAAAGCACAGAGGCCGACCGAGATTATTCTAACGATAAAGTTTTTGTTTCTCAGTTCGGTTCTCAATCATTTCCTAACACGGCGTACATAACTTATAAGCTTAGGTGGGGAGGGCATTTCGTTCTACAACTTTGCATTAATTCACCAGCAACTACTAAAACTTCAGTTCTTTCTGAAAACGCGGGGGAAAAAAAAATAGAATCACAAAATTGGTGTACGAGATAGTTAGAAAGGTGATTCAACGAAATGGCAATACTGAAGCATTTCGTATGCATTTTATTTACCAATATACGAGGGGAGCAATGTAAGCAAAAAAATTAATGCATTGTGTGTTTTTTAAAAAATACACTACATGACTTCTGGTTCAACAGATCTGTAAACAGTGCAACAATACCAGGAAAGCAATTTGCATTACTAGAATAATTTATTCCAGCATTTTTGTAGGCCTAAACGTAACCTTGACAGAAAAAGAGAGGCCACTTCATTTTATTATACGCATATTTTTTACTTCATCCTTACTTTTTACCTCTTCAATATGTGTCTCTGGAATTGCCTGTTTTTCTACCTTTTGCTTCAACCAACGCTGATGACAACACTCAAGACTGCAGGGCAAAAGTTTTGCGACACACAAGAGAAACACTGTGCCTCAGTCTGGAGGGTTTTTTTTAGACATTTGATAGACTTAGGAGAACCAAGGGAGAATGGTGTCTGAGGGAGACATGATTATCCAAAGAGAGAGCATTGACACTTGCTCCTTGGCTGCCTCATCAATAGAAGGACAGAAGGACGTCAGCCATGAGATGTCCACCAGAGTGAGCTTCTGCATGGAAACAAATGGCAAAACTCCATCTGCTTTCATCCAAGAGAAGGGACATGGGTGAAAAACAAAAGGCAGATTTGTTTACTGCATGACATTATCCAAAACATGATCGACAACGTCCGATGGTGGATATGGAAGAAGGAGGAGAAGGAGAAGGAGAAGGGGAAAGGGAAGAAGAAGAAGAAGAAGAAGAAGAAGAAGAAGAAGAAGAAGAAGAAGAAGAAGAAGAAGAAGAAGAAGAAGAGGAGGAGGAGGAGGAGGAGGAGGAGGAGGAGGAGGAGGAGGAGGAGGAGGAGGAGGGAGGAGGAGGAGGAGGAGGAGGAGGAAGAGAAAGAAGGGGAAAGGGAGGAAGGAGAAGGAGAAGAAGAAGAAGAGGAGGAGGAGGAAGGGAAAGAAGGAAAGGGAAGGAGAAGGAGAAGGAGAAGGAGGAGGAGGAGGAGGAGAAGAAGAAGAAGAAGAAGAGGAAGAGGAAGAGGAAGAGGAAGAGGAAGAAGAGGAAGAAGAGGAAGAAGAAGAAGAAGAAGAAGAAGAAGAAGAAGAAGAAGAAGAAGAAGAAGAAGAAGAAGAAGAAGAAGAAGAAGAAGAAGACATTATGGGAGATGGTCAAATCAGATGCTTAGGAGAGTCTGCGGATGGATTTCCCCTCTTTTTATCTTTCAAATCAACATCTGGGAAGAAGAAGATTGGGGTTAAACCTGCTCCCCACAGTTTCCTTTAAAGAAATCCTTGCCAGATGGGAGATTCCTTGTTGGGACATGACCTTCTACATGATCTGGCCTTCTCCTTTCACCTACAACAAGTAGCTCCTTTGAGGAGAGCCGGAATTTAAATCAGGATAACGTCAATTCTTTTCTCCTAACATCACATCGTCCTCTGATCTGGTTTGATGCAGAGAAAAATCCCTATTTAATATAGCCTAAGTCCCAGTGGTTCTCTGGTTCAGTTCCAGCTATGCTCCAGCTTTACTCCTCTCTCTCTCTAAATAAATACACACATTGGTTGAAGGTCATCTAGAGGCTTATATATAAGACGCATTAAAACCCACAGATAACAAACACAGGCAGGAGAAACAAGCTGTGTTTAAAAACACCAAAACAAAACCCTCTTTGATACACCTTCCATCCAGATGCAGAGGAACCTTTCAGAGTTTCACGCTATAAAATTTTCAGGGTGCTTTAAGCAATTTAGAATATATAACTTCTCAAATACTAGCAGGCTTCTCAAGAGAGAGAGAGAGAGAGAGAGAAACAGAGAGAGAGAGAGAGAGAGAGAGAGAGAGAGGGAGGGAGAGACAGGGAGGGAGGGAGAGAGAGAAAGAGAGAAAGAGAGAGAGAGGATTTTCAGCAGCATCCATAAAGTGAACACTTCACCGTTATAAAAAAATCAGAAGGTAAAATTAATTCTGCAGACAATCCCACCTCTACAGTACAAGAGACACAAGCTGCTCAAAATCTAATTAAGTTGGAATGGATGGCTACGATTTGTGTTTTTTTATACAATGAACAAGCCCAGGATTGCAAAGCACCCAGGCCTATTAAAGGCCTTCATGCAATTCTTAGACTTAGAATAACTTTATTGTCACTTTAAATGTACACTAATCGGCATACATTAAAATGCAATTTCGTGGCATACAGCTCTCAAAGGGTCACCACCTCCAATATGCACTACATGAACATGGCAAAATGAATGAATGAATGAATGAGTGAATAAAATAAATACAAAATTATGCATATAGCCACATATATGACACAGAGAAGCAACACAGTCTAGTTCAGATGTATACATGTACATGGCGAGAGAAACAAATCTTGCAAGTTTACCAGACGGATGGCCTAGGGAACAAAGCTGTTTCAGAATCCTGCAGAATACTTTGAAATACTTTGAAACCTCCTCCCAGAGGGGAGTAACAGAAACAGACCATGGAGTGGGTGTGTAGGGTCCCTAACAATGCTTTGAGCTCTAAGCACATAGCACTTACAAGCAGCATCCTGAATAACGGGATGCGAGTTTCCTATAATCTTCTCCGCTGTCCTCACCACTCTCTGTAGGGACTTTCTATCTGAGGCACTGTGGCCACCAAACCAAACAGGGACGCGGTTTGTTAAAACGCTTCCAATTGCCAAGCAAACCTTGCAAAATAAGGAAAAGCACAAGAAACCCCACTTGCTGGACATACTTGCTCACTCATGTAGTCTGGGATGACTGCTGCAACTATCCGCAACACCAAAATAGGGATCCAGAGCCGGAAAGCTATTTTAATATGCTGCCTCGGGTTGAGCTGCATGAGCAATCAAAGCACAGAAGCTGAAAGCAAGAAGGCAAAAGAGAGAGAGAGAGAGAGAGAGAGAGAATGAGAGAGAGAGAGAGAGAGACAGAGAGAGGTTCAGAGTCAACGTGTTCAGTCCGTTGGCTTTCAAAGATGCCGGCTTCCAAATGGAGAATTTCGGAAGAGAATTATTCACGTCTCCAATCCTGACAGCTACAGCTCAGGAGGAGGAGGACAGTAATCGTTTTTCAATTTCTACCCTCTTGAGGGAAGGTGTATTTTTAGTGTGTTCCATCTTAGTGGTGACAAGCGAGCCGAAATCGGAGCCAGACGTCTCCTAGGGGAGACCCCCTATTGAGGGCAACCGACAGGGAAAGATTGCTCCTTGCGCAGATAATTGAATTGGGAGTTTGCTGCTGAAACCAATCTTTTCTTCAGAAACATTATCCCTTTTCATTGGCTGGTTTACTTTTTATTCAGGACATCCGATGACCTCTTTAATCTCCACACAATGTCCTAAAACCGACTTATTTAGCATGGGCTTAAGGGAAGGATTCAAAATGAACCTGGAACTATGCAGTATAAGTAAGTCCTCGGACTTACAAACACAATTGAGCCCAATGGTTCTGTTTCCAAAGACGTCATTTAAAATCAACCCGTCTCAACCTGATGCCCTGCAGATGGGTTGACGTCCCAGCAAAAGCCAAGAAACCCTGGAGAATTGTGGGAATTGAAGCCCACACATCAGGAGGATACATGAGCGGGGAAAATTGTCCTACATAATAGCAATAGCAATAGAGCTTAGATTTATATACCACTTTACAGTGCTTTCCATCCCTCTCTAAGCGGTTTACAGAGTCAGCATATTGCCCCCAACAATCTGGGTCCTCGGAAGGATGGAAAGCTGAGTTAACTTTGAGTCGGTCAGGATCGAACTCCTGGCAGTGGGTAGATTTAGTCTGCAATACTGCATTCTAACCACTGGGAAGGAAAGAAGGAAGGAAGGAGAAAAGGAAAAGCAATAGCACTTAGACTTATATACTGCTTCACAGTGCTTTTACAGCCCTCTCTAAGCAGTTTACGGAGTCAGCCTCTTGCCCCCAACAATCTGGGTCCTCATTTTACCCACCTCGGAAGGATGGAAGGTTAAGTCAACCTTGAGCCAATCAGGATCAAACTGCTGGCAGTGGGCAGAGTTAGCCTGCAATACTGCATTCTAATCACTGTGCCACCAGGAAGGAGAATGACAGAGGGACGGAGGGAGGATGGATGGATGGAAGGAGGAAAGGAAGGAAGGAGGGAGGGAAGCAATAGCGATAGCACTTAGACTTATATACCGCTTCACAGTGCTTCACAGCCCTCTCTAAGCGGTTTACAGAGTCAGCCTCTTGCCCCCAACAATCTGGGTCCTCATTTTACCCACCTCGGAAGGATGGAAGGCTGAGTCAATCTTGAGCCTGGTGAGATTCGAACTGCCAAATTGCAGTCAGCCGGCAGTCAGCAGAAGTAGTCTGCAGTACTGCACTCTAACCACTGCGCCACAGTGGCTCATCATCATCATCATCATCATCATCATCATCATCATCAATCAATCAAGCTGGATAGTTAAAAATGCTACACCAACATCTAGTAGAGTCTATATCTAAACTCCCATGGTCTGGAAAGTTCACGCAGATCGTTAAAAATGTCTCCAAAGGAGATACTTACATGTGTCGGCAAATATAGGTCATACACCGAGCCAGAGTCCACATCAATGGCATGAAATCCTACAGCTGACCCATAGATAACTTTCAGCCGCTGCCCGTTCTCCACAGTCAAATCAACCAAAAGTGGTTTTTGAGGAAGTGAGGCGAAAGACTGCAGAAAGAGAGATCAACACATTTGGCTTTTGTTAGGATATGGTTTGAGCCTAACAGTTGTCCAGGCAATATATGTGTACTGTAACTTTAATCTGTAAATGTATTATGTTACTTTAAATGTATTCATTGTAATGCTGAGTCATGCTGTAATTAGGTAATGACTGGTTGTGAGAGTATTTAAGCAAGGTACTGTAACGTATTCAGTTTAATGATGAAGCTGATGTGATATGCTACCAGAGTATGATATGCTACCATTGAGAGGAGTTGCTATCTGCTAATCATCATTGGATGGATCTGTTATCATTGTGGTTTGTGAACCAGAGTGAGTTTGTTATTCTAACCAACTAATGTTTGTTTGGTAAGAAGATATCTGTAACTACTGGACTGATTTACTGGCAAAGACTTGGAATTTGTTTAAAGACTATGAGATTGTTTTTCTATAAAGCAAACTTTTGATAAACCAGTTTGCACATCTCTTATTCATTGCTCTCAGCAACGTTTCCTTGTGCATTTACTCTGCTGGTTGGTAACACAACACCAATATCCTTAACAGCTTTATTATCGGGATACCGATGACCTGCAGTTATGAACTTGGGTCTGAGCAGATTCCCACGACCATCAATGTCCAACTGAGGGACTCAAATGTGCAAGATGATGGGCGTGGCATTGCACGTGTGGTATTGATGCCCATACGAAAGGGGTGGGGGCCACGGATAGTGACCCCGCAGCTGCCACCTTGCTGATCTTGACACCACTCCAAGTGACTCAAACTCCCTGCCTACTCATGTTCCAACTTTCTTATGAAGTAGACACAATGAAAACAGAGACAGAGTTGACATACTGGTAGGTAGAAAGGCAGATACAGGCCGAAAAAGGCAGGCACAAAGGATCAGGACAACACAAAAGATTTATTCAAGCCTACACACAAGAATCTACCCAATTATGTTATCTAATTCTGGGTTTTATTTAATTGACCAAACTAAGTAATAATTTTAATTAGCAATTTTATGATGTTTGTGTGTCTATATTTTTCTTGACTGTACACCGCCTTGAGTCCTATGGGAGAAAGGCGGTATAGAAATATAATAAATAAATAAATAAATAAATAAATAAATAAATTAATTAATTAATTAACGGTCAGCATTAAATTGGTGCCAGATAAAGGTCAGTGGAGCAGGGACTCGGTGGCTCAGTAGCCAAGATGCTGAGCTTGTTGATTAAAAGGTCGGCAGTTCATCGGTTCAAATCCCTAATGCCGCGTAACGGGGTGAGTTCCCGTGACTTGTCCCAGCTTCTGCCAACCTAGCAGTTTGAAAGCACGTAAAAAATGCAAGTAGAAAAATAGGGATAGCCTTTGGTAACAGCGTTCCGTGCGCCTTTGGCGTTTAGTCATGCTGGCCACATGACAACGGAGACATCTCCGGACAGCGCTGGTTCTTCGGCTTTGAAACAGAGATGAGCACCGCCCCCTAGAGTTGGAAACGACTAGCACATATGTGCGAGGGGAATCTTCAATTTTACCTTAAGGGTCAATGGAATTCAAGGGAGGCTAGATTCAGAACATTTGCAGCAAAGTCAGTATTCTAAACTGATGACACATTTAATTCCGCCTCCCCCAGCTCTACATGAAAAGCAAATCAGTTAAGAGTTTGGATAAACCTAAGCATGGATTTAAAACAGATTTACACCACTTCCCTATCACAACTGCCCTCCACCCTTCTACAAATCCGACAAAATGCAATCGTTTGAAAATCCTTTCACTTCGATTCCTTAGCCTCCTTCGCAAGCCAAATATTCCCAGGACCCTCAACAAAAAGGCACTAATTGGATTGATTTTAAGTTCTGTCGTTTACCTTAAAAGCCATAAATTTGTGATATGGCTTGGGAGCCCAGGCGTAGACTTCCACCGAATTCTTCACGGCAATCACCAGGAACTTGATCCTCTCGTATTTCACTGGAAGGCAATCATTTCTTTTTTAATTGGCTGGGCATAAAGATTGAGAGAGAATTCCAAATCACTGTTTAAACAGCCAGAGCGTGTAGCCGAATGTAACAGGATTTTGATCTACTGTGAACGCAATGGGAGTTGATCTACGATGCCGTAGAGAGTTGAGGGTCACGCAAAGACCTTGGTCGGTTTATCCCAGGATTCCAGCTCCTGGATCTACTACCATTCCTGATTTGCATATTCATTCGGGAATAATTCAAAGCTAAAACGAACGGAAAATAATCAAGCCCCAGCGGAATCATTATGTAATGACTTATGTTAAAAACAGAGCATCAGCGATAACATAAATCTCGGTAAGATATTATCTCAATAGCCCCCTTCTCATTCTACAGATTGTGTGTAAATAACTTGTCTCAGCACACTGTATATAGTCGTAAGATATATTCCGGGATCCTACGTTGAACAAACAAGGGTTGCATTAACCTCCAAATCTAGATTGTGCCAATAAATAAACAAATTGGTTTCTGTCATATATTTCTGTCGCGAAATTGCTTCTGTGTATTTTTTTTTTTTTTTGCCACATCTCACATGCCCATAATAGTCTAATCCAGGGGTATTAAAATCAAGGCCCGGGGCCCAGATTTGGCCTGTGGGGTGCTTAGATCTTGCTCACGAGGCCACCCTGGAAACAGCGAGGGATTGGCCCACAGTGCCTCTACCAGCGAAAATGGAACTCGGGAGGGTCGCGTGCAGCCTTCCCAATCTCCATTTTCACTGGCAGAGGATTGCAGGAGGCCATCGCAGCTGAAAACGGAGCTCGAGAGCCTGTTTTCGCTGGCAGAGCACTCGGCCTACCACCTGCGCCCTGGACATGAGTGACGTCGAGCTGGCCACTCCCTGACCCTGATTTTAATGGTGTTCGGTGCCCTTCCAGGGAAAGGAAGACCCTCACCAACTTTGTAGTGTACACAGCCTTCTAGGTCGCCCACCGAGACCCAGCCTTGTCGTTTCTCCACGTCGGGATCGTTCCGCAAGATCTTGTTTCGTAGCCAAGACAGATAATACACCCGTAGCTTATTCTTTTTGCCTGCACGGATTGGAACAGAAGCAGAAAAAAAAAGAGGAGCATATTAAACATACTTCTGCAGACAATTACATCACTGTCATGGTTGTGCTAAGCTGGACCTTAGAATCATAGGGCTGGAAGGGACCTTGGAGGTCTTCTAGTCCTACCCTCTGCTCAAGGCAGGAGTCCTTATACCATCCTGGACAAATGGCTATTCAATCTTTTCTTGAAAACCTCCAATGATGGAGCATCCATACCTGTTCTGTTGATTAATCATTCTCCCTGTCAGGAAATTCCTCCTTATTTCCAGGCTGTATCCCCCTCTGATGAGCCTCCATCAACGGTGGGATTCAACTGGTTCGCAGCACGATGGACAAACCGGCTGTTAAATTGCTGGCTGGCCTAGCCCCTCCCCTCCCTTTCCAGAAGTCCCCACGCGACCTGTTTTGGCTCCCAGGTAAGTGCAGGGAGTCCTACTAGGCCCAAAACAGGTCATGGAGAGGTGCAACGCACCCCTCCGTGGCCCATTTTTGCTCCCAGGAGGCTGCAGGGACACCTACTAGGCCCAAAACAGGACACAGGGGGTGCAGTGCCAGCCCCTCCCCTCCCCTCCCTTTCCCGCCCCTCCCCTCTCCGCCCTTTCCAGAAGTCCTCACACGCCACGTTTTGGCTCCCAAAAGTGCAGGGAGGTGCGGCATGGCCCCCCACGGCCTATTTTTGCTCCTAGGAGGCTGCAGGGATGCCTACTAGGCCCAAAACAGGACACGGGGTACGGTGCCAACCCCTCCCTCCCCTCCCTTTCCCGCCCCTCCCCGCCCTTTTCAGAAGTCCCCACATACCCTGTTTTGGCTCCCAAAGTGCAGGGAGTCTTACTAGGCCCAAAACAGGGCACAGGGGGTGTGGTGCCAGCCCCTCCCCTCCCCTCCCTTTCCCGCTCCTCCCCTCTCCTCCTCTCCCTTTCCAGAAGTCCTCACATGCCCCGTTTTGGCTCCCAGGTAAGTGCAGGGAATCCTACTAGGCGCAAAACGGGGCATGGGGAGGTGCGGCATGGCCCCCCACGGCCTATTTTTGCTCCTAGGAGGCTGCAGGGATGCCTACTAGGCCCAAAACAGGACACAGGGGGTACGGTGCAGCCTCCCCCAGCTTGTTTTTTTCTCCCAGGGGCTGCAGGGAATCCTACTAGGTCCAAAACGGGACACAGGATGGTGCAGTGCGGCCTCTGCGGCCCATTTTTTCTCTCAGGGGAGTGCAGGAGGCTGAGTGCTGCCTGTCACAACCCCTGGCCACGCCCACCATGGCCACACCCACCCAGCCGGTCATTAGGGCAGAGAACCGGTTGTTAAATGATTTGAATCCCACCACTGGCTTCCATCCATTGCTTCAGCTGCTCTGGAGAATAAATCGATCCCTTCTTCCCTTGCGACAGCCCTTCAAGTATTGGAAGATGCTATCAGATCTCCCCTAAGCCTTCTTTTTGTTAGGATAAACATACCTAACGTGTTTCTCCGAAAATAAGACCCCGTCTTAAATTTTTTTTGAACCCCGAAATAAGCACTTGGCCTTATTTTCGGGGAGGTCTTGTTATTTTGGGGTGCATGGAGGAAAGCAGAGGAAATGACAGGGACTGGCTGCGCATGCATTTAAATATTTTCAGGGAGGGCTTATTTTCAGCGGAGGGCTTATTTTAGTGCATGCGCTCAAAAGCCCAATTGGGTTTATTATCAGGGGATGTCTTATTTTCGGGGAAACAGGGTACTTCCCTTAACCATCATTGTATGGTGTAGTCGTCAGATCCCTGATCGTCAAGTTCAAATCTTTATTGTCAGTGCACAACCTTTGTACAATGAGCTGTTGGTTGAGCTCCCTCAGTGCACCCCTCCCCTCCAACATAATACAACTCAGAGTGAAGACAGAAAATCCCTAACCCAATAGATCATATCAACAAAACGCCCAGTCCTATTGCACCGGTGTGAACATGTTGCAAATTGCACCGTCCATGCAGTCCATCATATTACGTAGTGATGATGTTATTTCTCATTCAGAAGTCTGACAGCCCACGGATAAAAACTCTTCTTCAGCCTGTTTGTGAGGCTGGCTATACTTCTATATCTCCTTTCCGATGGTAGGAGGGTAAAGACGTGATGACCAGGGTGAGAGTCGTCCCTGAGGATTTTCCTCACTCTTCTAAGGCAGCGAGCCCTAGAGATCTCATCTAGTTGTATCAGGAGACAGCTCACAATGTTTTGTGCTGTGCTCACCAGCCTCTAATGTTTTTTCTATCCGCGGCTGTCAGACCAGAATGCCATACTGTAATGCAATAAGTGAGGACTTATCATCTTCATAAAGTTTGGCAAGGGCTGACATTTTATAATCCACTTTATAGTCTAATCCTTCCCCTCTCTCATTACTTGATTTTGAATGTTAGGCCAGAAGTTTTTAGACAAGCAAACAAACCTGAGATGGTAATTAGCACGTTCAGTCCTTCCAACACGTCCATCTGTTGAAAGCGTCTCCTGCTAATCAAGGAGTAAACGCGACCTTGTCCACTCCGGTCCAGAAGCCACAATCCGTTTTCGGATCCAACCAGTAAATTCACCCCTGTTGACGTGCAAAGAAGATAGCATGGGCTTACAAAACGGAACTTTGGAATAGCTGGGTCTGCTCACTGTAAGGAAATCCTGGTTTTGTTTCAACCATGGTTTGGGTCAAACCAAATAGCCAGGAAAAATCCAAGAACAGAGCAGGGGTGAAATCCAGCAGGTTCTGACAGGTTCTGGAGAACCGATAGTGGAAATTTTGAGTGGTTCAGAGAACCGGTAGCGGAAATTTTGAGTAGTTCAGAGAACTGGCAAATGCTACCTCTGGCTGGCCACAGAGTGGGGTGGGAATGGAGATTTTGCAATATCCTTCCCCCAAGAGTGGGGAGGGAATGGGGATTTTGCAGTATCCTTCCCCTGCCACGCCCACCAAGCCATGCCCACAGAACCGGTAGTAAAAAAAAAAATTTGGAGCTGACTTTGTATAAATATACAAAAGTATGAAGGCAATTGCTTAACGCATTGTGAGCCGCCCTGAGTCTCCGGAGAAGGGCGGCATATAAATCAAATTAAAAAGAAAAAAGAAAAAAAAGAGCAAGAATAAAACAATAAAAATACAGTGATGGGGACGATAGGCCCGTCAGTGCACTTATGCACGCCCCCTCTACTAACCACTTAAGTGTGGTATAAGATCCACGGAAGCCAATTTGTGACTGATTGCACATGAGTTGCAGATGAACAGAGTTGGAAGGGACCTTGGAGGTCTTCCAGTCCAACCCCCTGCTCTGGCAGGAAACCCTATATCATTTTAGACAAATGGTTGTCCAACATCTTCTTAAAAACCTCCACTGTTGGAGCATTCACAACTTCTGGAGGCCAGCTGTTCCACTGATTCAAACAGACATCTGAAGGAGATGAGCTTTCCATTAGATTGGGCCCTGTTGATATGGTTGATAAGGAAAGTTGTGATGGAAAGAATGAAAAAAAAAAGGGGGAAGAATTGTGTATCGTGGGGCAGGGTGGGGAGGCCGTGGAAGCGCCAAGCAAGAGTCTGATAAGACGATAGCATTCTCCACCTCAGCACACATATCATTACCAGCTTTGCTATGCTGCTCTGTTCTTAATTTAAAAACTTGGCCTCTTCCAAACATACATCAAACGAAACCCAGAGAGCTGTAAACTGTAAATTTACATTTCCTGGGGTAATTTTTTCCTGGCGTTTTCATTCATTTATTTTGTTTCTCATTTAAGACTTAAGTCAAAGCAGAAAGGCATGGGGAAAATATTGTGCCGGCTTTGTGAAGCCTGTCGCTTGATGTTGGAAAGATGAAAAATGAACGCCGGTGGAGACCCACAAGAATGTATGCTGAAACAGCCGAGAGTAGAGTCCTAATTTTGGTAGATTGAACTTTGAGGTAGGGACCCATAGTGACCATCAGCTGATGCCCTCAGTACATTCCAGAACTGAGGGAAGTAGATGCATCTCAATGGACACCTTGGGAGACGATGCCAGACCTCCTTCACCAGTCCCAATGCCTCCACCAGCTGGAGAGAGGACCAGGTTTGTTGTGGCCTGTCAGCTGTCGGGCTCTCCAGCTGCCGAACCAGAGAAGGAGGCAGCGTGGGTCAGCATTGTAGGAAGTTAGCACCCACCCCTTTCCTGGAAGAGTGAAATATTTTAGGAAATATGAAAAAGGCAGAATATTATATTTCCCTGGATGAGAAATGGAGAAGCATATTTTACAGACAAAGCAGCTCCCACCTTCCTGCCCCCCACCCTTTGTCAATGGGCCCTTAAGGCCTGGACCAGTCTATTCTACATAACAAAGATCTGCCTCCTTCAGGCAGAGCCATAATAGGAATTGCCAAAGATCCAACAAAGATAGGATTAGCCCTCTACACAATAGCAGCAGAAACTCACCACATGTGACCTGGGAAGCACATGTGACCATCAGCCAGCAAGGCTAGCTAAGACCCCCACCCCCTGGGAGTCTGACAACCAATCAAGATAGTCTTTTGGGGCCCCAAGAAATGCAGAACCAGAGAGAGCATAAAAACCCGAGGATTTACTGTATCTGCCCCCTTTTCTGTTCAGGAACTCAAGCCATGTGATCCTGTCCACCATTAAACCGTCTTTCCAAGCAGTCTCCATGTTTCCAGTGTCTTTTTCCCCACTTGGAGCAGAACCTAGAAGGAGATTTCTTCCAACAGCATCAAGGCAACCTGAGAGCTCTGAGGGGGGAGAGGGAATGGAGCTGTCAGAGAGAGAGAGAGAGACAGAGGTGGAGCCTGGGCCATCCAGCAGCCCTCAGATGGAGAGTCAACAGATCCCAGGTCTGGAGGTGGCTGATGAGGAAGAGGAGGAACAGCTGGGTCCAGTGCCTGACGTGCAGATGCACAGAAGGCAGAGGAGAGGAGAACAGTGGAAATCTATGGGCCAGTCCTTGGGACGGAAGAGCCACCGCTGCTAGCAAAGCCCACCCCTAGCTCTGGGGACCAAGGCAGGGGGCAGAGATGAATAGATGTGGCAGACAACTATTCATCTTCCGGCTGGACAGACTTGTTAGTCTGCTGTGAGAAAGAGAGAGAGAGAGACTCTATAGAGTAACAAGTTGCTGAGGTTCCAGAAAGATATAATAAAGATATAAATAAATGAATCATTTTCCTAGTGCAATATCTTCCCCCCTGTTCTTTGTGCCCAAGAATGGTTCCTTGACTGAACATCCATCTCTTCTATCACCCTAGCATTCAATGACTGTATCCAGATACTATACTAAGCCATGGCTTAGCCATAGTTTGTTAAGTAGACCTAATGCCACAATCCATCCACAATCAAACCACAGATAACTCAACGTGCTAAGGCCCAACCAAACCAGGCTGAGCAGACATGGGGCAAACATGGAGCCCATTTGAGCTCTGCGTTCAAAAGTGTGTGTCCTACATCAGCTGAAAGGGGCAAAGAACTGGCTCTGTTGGCTGCCCTCCGTCTCGGCTTCAAACCAGGTTACTCACCCCACAGCGCAGAACACAAGATCTCGGAATTGAACTTCTTTTTATATTTGCGGATTTCGGGGCTGTCACTCTGTGGCCGGATATTTGTAGGGTTGACGTTGACTACAGAACCTTTTCTTGTATTTTGCCGGCTGGGAGGATCCATTTTCACATTGGACGCTGGGAGGAAAAGCAGAGGAGACGTGATGAGCATAACCGATGGGCCTGAGCATCTGAAGGTCCATGGCGTCCATATTCTACCTTCTAATAAGAGTGGGATGGGTTACAATGAGGGTTGGGACACATGGAGGAATGGAAGAGAGACAGACATGAACAATCAAGAGATAGAACATGAATCTGTTGACAACTATCTCCGAAAGGACACCTGAGTTCAGGTGGCAAGAAATCCAGGAAGAAGCATTTCAAATACTTTATTTATTTATTTTATTTATTGGTTCGATTTATATGCCGCCCTTCTCCGGAGACTCAGGGCGGCTTACAATGCGTTAAGCAATAGCCTTCATACTTTTATATATACCTGCTTAGTAGGGCTTTCGCCCCCCCCCCCCCCAGCGGTGTTCTTTTTTTATACAAAGTCAGCTTATTGCCCCCACAATCCAGGTCCTCATTTTACCTACCTCGAAAGGATGGAAGGCTGAGTCAACCTTGAGCCTGGTGAGATTTGAACTTGCAGTAATTGCAGGCAGCTGGTGCTATTTAACAGCGCTTTAGTCTGCTGCGCCACCGAGGCTCTAATTTACCGTGTTTTCCTGAAAATAAGACCCTGTCTTACATATTTTTGACCCCCGATATAAGCTCTTGGCCTTATTTTTGGGGAGGTCTTATTATTTTGGGGCACAAGGAGCAAGATGGGTTCCTCTTGCTGTCTTACCTGATTTCCAGCTCTGCGTTTAAATATTTTTGGGGAGGGCTTTATTTATTTATTTATTTATTAGTCATATTTCTATGCCGTCCACTCTCCGAGGACTCTGAGTGGCTTACACCAAAGACATTATACTAAATAGCAAATTGCCCCCAACAATCTGGGGTCCTCATTTTACCCACCTCGGAAGGATGGAAGGCTGAGTCAACCTTGAGCCGGTGAGATTTGATCCGCTGATCTGCTGAACTAGCAGTCAGGTGAAGTAGCTGCAGTACTGCACTCTAACCACTGCGCCACCTCGGCTCATATTTGAGGGGAGGGTTATTTTAGCACATGCTCTCAAAAGCCCGATTGGGCTTATTATCAGGGGAGGTCTTATTTTCGGGGAAACAGGGTAAAGAGACTGTGATTATTTGTAGCTCAGGGTTCAGCTGTGGGATCCTTGGTGCTTTCTGAGTTTGGTTGTTTCCTTGCAGATGTTTCATGACTCAATGGTGGGTAACATCATCAGTACTAGACGGAAGTGGGATTTGCTCCTTGTTTAAACCAGGACACATTCTATCCAGCAGCCAACACCCAGATAAGCAGGGATTAATCCCAGACAAACAATCAAATAGAAAACAATACCCTAATTTAGGAACTACCACGGAGAAAAACAGCTGGGTAGGGAAGGACAGCATATGAAAGCAAACCCCACTCCCTTCTGGCACTGATGATGTTAGCTAATTTGGCAATAAAATGTCTGTAAGAAAATAAATAAGCTCAGAGAGCACCAAGAACCCCACAATTCTTATTACAGTTTCCAAGTTCTGCATTTACTCCGGAATAGCTCTGGCCCTACTGATATTGGGGCAGTTCTTGCTTCTTGGTCCTGCCTACCCTACATTGATGGTCTGTTCAACCAATTCTGAAGATTCCATGGACTGCCTTGAAATTCTCTGCATAGAAACCATACATTCTACCACCGAGCTTTGACCTCATCCTGGGTGTCAGGAAATTATCGTTCCACCCAGTGGTGGAATTCCAATTTTTTTACTACCGGTTCTCTGGGCGTGGCTTGGTGGGCCTGGCAGGGGAAGGATACTGCAAAGTCTCCATTCCCACCCCACTCCAGGGGAAGGATACTGCAAAATCCTCATTCCCTCCCCACTCCTGGGGGAAGGATACTGCAAAATCCCCATTCCCTCCCCATTCCTGGGGGAAAGATATTGGAAAATCTCCATTCCCACCCCACTCTGGGGCCAGCCAGAAGTGGTATTTGCTGGTTCTCCGAACTACTCAAAATTTCCATTACCGGTTCTCCAGAACCTGTCAGAACCTGCCGAATTTCACCCCTGGTTCCACCCACTTGGTAAAAGAGGCAAGGATGATCTTGTCTATACTCACGGGCACCACAGTTTGGTCCACTCAGACTGGAAGGAGGCGAGATTTGGAGAAGTCTAGGATCAATGAAGGATGTAAAAGACGATGTAGAAGAAGAACTGTTTTTGGAAGGGGTACCGTCAGGGTTCAGTGCCTGATGTAAAAATAAGAATAAAAAATAAATTAAGGATATACCTCCGATTGTTTGCTGCAAGGTTCCAAGAGCTGCAGCTGGAAGGCTGGATATGACGAAGCAATAAGTCAACCTTGTGAGATCTCTCACATACTTTGTGTTTGATTCCTTGGGGTTGCAGCCCTGAAATGGAACTGCTGTTTTTGCTGGTAGAAGGGAGTTCTACCCTTCTGGAATAGGGTAGTGATTAACTGGAGTCAATCAGGGGTAGGCTGCTGGGCGTTCGCAGGGGTTCGGGAGAACCTCTAGCTAAGATTCTGCGCAGTTCAGAGAACCCCAAATCCCACTTCTGGCTGGCTCCGCCCTGCCCGCCCCGCCCCTCCCAGGAGTCCCCATACGGCCCGTTTTGGGTGCAGGTAAGCGTAGGCTGCGCACGGAGGCTTGGGGAGGGCGAAAAACGGGCCTACTGGAACTTCAGGAAGGCCGGAAACAGGTCTAGTTCTGGCCTCCAGAGGGCCTCTGGAGCCTGGGGAGGCCGTTTTTGCCCTCCCGGAGGTTCGAGGAAAGCCTCCGGAGCCTGGGGAGGACAAAAATGTCTCCTCCCACCGTGGTGCAGGAGGCCGACTAGGCCACGGCCACCATGGCCACGCCTACCCAGCAACCGGGCAGAGAACCCTTTGCTAAAATTTTTGAAGCCCACCCCAGGAGTCAATCCAGCCAAGGTCCCTCAAAACCCAACGGGACAATGTGAGAAAGAGACATGACCATGAGCAAAGATCACAAGTGATACTCTACTTAGGAGCAGGGTAGAAGAGATTTACGCCATCACTTTCTACTCCACCATTAAATACAAAAAGCGGATGTGGATAATAGACCAGGGGAAGGAGCAGGAAGTCGATCTGATCAACCTCCGGGAAATACCCAAAGCCAAATAGCTCCTTCAGCTTCCCATGGATGGACTCTCTGATCAATGGTAACCCAGATGCATCGCTTCTCAGGGGACCATCTTGACTTCCATTTTTGCAGAGCTGTGCAACTATTAGACAATTGGACACTCATTTGCCTTCTGCTTCTCCCCATACACACAAGATGCGGTGGTCACCAGAACCAGAAGTTCATCATTCCCCATTTAAAAAAAACTTTTTTAAGTTTAACCTTTGTTACTGGTTTAGGAGCTTTGACCTGGTTAGCAGGAGGATTGTTCTGAAGTTCTTGAGCAGAAGTTTTCATCGGGTTTGGCGGAATCCGACTCTGTTGGAGGAGGTCGGGAAGCAGATAATTTTGATTGTTCATGTTCCAGAGTTCTTCATGAACACCACAGCCGTATTTTCCTGCACCATTATCCTGCACCAAAGAACACATTGAACATCTAAGTTGCAACCACGGTTAGGGAAGAGTTCTACGCCCTTCCATTCTCCACTTTTCTTTCTTCCTATTTTTAGCGGCACTTAGGGAAAACTTGTCCAAATCTCTGTCCTACCTCAAAGCTAATGGAGGTCAGATTCTGGAAGGAAAGTCAGCACTCTGTGGGGAATGGAATACAATAATATGGAGATGAAAATGGGATACTGTTGGACAACTAAATATGAGCCAGCTGTGTGCAGCAGCTGCCAAAAAAGCCAACACAGTTCTGGGCTGCATAAACAGAAGGATAGAATGAAGATCACGTGACGTGTTAATACCACTTTATAATGCCTTGGTAAGGCCACACTTGGAATATTGCATCCAGTTTTGGTCGCCACAATATAAAAAAGATGTGGAGACTCTGGAAAGAGTGCAGAGAAGAGCAAAAAAGGTGATTAGGGGACTGGAGGCTAAAAGATATGAAGAACGGTTGCAGGAACTGGGTATGTCTAGAACTATTTTGGCTTTTTTGCCTGCAAACATTGCATTTTATTAGAATGGGGCTGTTTCAGATTGAAGTAGACTTCAAGACTTAACCTACAATCAAGCTGGCTCCAGGCCTGACTGTGGTTTCGGAAAATCTTTTCGAATCCTTTCAGCTTTATAATCCTGCAAGAGCTCCAGATTTGAAAGTCTGGCAGTTCTGAAAAGGTTGCAGAGCCAAGAGGGATGCAACTGCAGATAATGTGATGCTGTCTCTTCCTCTCCAAGCAAATTCAAAGCCAGAACTAAAATAAAAAATAAAAAAATGGTTTATTGCTGACAGAACTGTCTGCCATGAACTTTACTGGCTGGGATGGAGCTTGGGAATACAGATGCCAGCAGGTCAACTATGAATCCAGAGGTGACATAAAGTTTCTAAAAGCCAAATTCACTCACTGGGAAAATATGGAAACGTGGAGAAGAGCAGGAAGCACGGGTAGACCTCAACGTATGACCAAAATTGAGCCTAAAAGATCTGTCGCTAGGCGAGACAGTCCTTAAGTGAGTTTTGTCCCATTTATGACCAGTTATTAAGTGAATCGCTGGTGGTGCGGTGGCCGAGAGGTGGAGCTCTCACCTCACAATCAGGAGGCTGTGAGTTTGATTCTAGGTAGAGGCAGATATTTCTCACTCTGGGCACGATGAGAATTTATCTGCTGAACAAAACTCCGCATTGGTGACAGGAAGGGCATCGGGCCAGTAAACACTCAGCTCCATTCAGTTGCCCCGACTCCACCCCGCAAGGGATTATGGGCTCATTAAAAGAAGATGATAATTAAGTGAATCGCCACAGTCATTAAATTGCTAAGATTCGCATCTCGATTATGTGATTTGTTTAAAAAGTGCAAAAAAAGTTTGTAAAATCGGATGCAACTCGCTGAACAATTACCTGGCCTACCAATGGCCTACTTCTGGTCGTAAGTCAAATACAGCAACAAAGTTTACAGGAGTTTTTCCTTTAAAAATTTAGGGAGGTTTTCAACAGGCTAAAAGAAGTTTAAATGAAGCCCTGATCTCCCAAGCATTTAAGCTGACTTCATAACCTTTCATAATTCCCTTGCTTTTAATCTGATTATTCTAATTCCCGTAAACCAAAGGATCAGATCTGGCTAATGTAGAGATTTAGTGTGCTTGTTCAAAGTGTGAATCCCGAGGGAACTGAATCTAAAAAAAAAATATAGATAGATGTGCTTGTCCTTTTTTTAAAAGACCTCTATTCCTTCCTGTATCTTCCCATAACTTTCAGAAAGGAACTACAGTCCTTGGTTTGTAACCATTCATTTAATGGCTGAAGTTACGACAGCACTGGAAAAAGTGACTTATTTCACACTTTTTCACGCTTACAATCATTGCAACTATCCCTGTGGTCATGTGTTCAAAATTCAGATAGAATTCTTTATTGGCCAAGTGTGATTAGACACACAAGGCGTTTGTCTCTGTGCATAAGCTCTCACTGTGCATACAACAATAGTGACATTAATCATATTCATAGTCATTGTAAAATACATTTATCCTAAAATGCTTGCCAACTGGCTCATATTTATGACAGTTGCAAGTGTCCTGGGGTCCTGTGATTCCCTTTTGCAACCACAGGGAAGCCAGATTCACTTAACAACCATGTTACTAACTAAACATCTGCAGTGGCTCACTTCACCGCTGTGGCCAGGAAAGTCATAAAATGGGACAAAACTCACTTAGCAATGGTCTCGCTTAGCAATGGGAATTTTTGGGCTCAATTGTGGTCGTAAGCCGAGAACTAACTGTATTGAGAGAGGGCTGCCTTAGAATGAGGGATATCATACATCAAATTATCCTGAGCTACTACATCTCTCTCCTTTGATTTAGTTTCCTAGCACGATTTATGTTGATTCTATCATTAAGTATTGTATCTTATGATTTGTGATGAATGTGTTTTTATGATGACTATGATCACGATTTATGACTTATAGCTTTTATGTACAGTGAGAGCTTCTGCACCGGAGACAAATTCCTAGTGTGTCCAATCACACTTGGCCAATAAAGAATTATTATATTATACTAGTGCAAACTCTACCGTTCAAGCATCTTAGGTTATTTATCCATGTAGTATGGTTGTATTACTTTTATCCTTCTCATCTGTTCTATTATCGTCTCTTATTGGCATCATTATTATGATTATTATTACTTTGATATATGATTATTATTACTTTGTTGTTTTGCATGTACACCGAGAGTTCTACACTGGAGACAAATTGTGTGTCTAAACAAACCTATTTGATCCTATTCCTATTCCTATTCCTATTCCTATTCCTATTCCTATTCTATTCTATTCTATTCTATTCTATTCTATTCTATTCTATTCTATTCTATTCTACTCTACTCTACTCTACTCTACTCTATTCTTTCTATTTCTATTCTTTCTGTTTCTATTTCTATTATCTATCATTTCTTATTCTATTCTATTCTATTCTATTCTTCTCTACTCTATTCTTTCTATTTCTATTCTTTCTGTTTCTATTTCTATTACCTATCATTTCTTATTCTATTCTATTCTATTCTATTCTATTCTATTCTATTCTATTCTACTCTACTCTACTCTACTCTATTCTTTCTATTTCTATTCTTTCTGTTTCTATTTCTATTACTTATCATTTCTTATTCTATTCTATTCTATTCTATTCTTTCTATTTCTATTCTTTCTGTTTCTATTTCTATTACCTATCATTTCTTATTCTATTCTATTCTATTCTATTCTATTCTATTCTATTCTATTTCTATTTCTATTTCTATTTCTATTTCTATTTCTATTCTATTTCTATTATTTCTGTTTCTGTTTCTATTACTTCTATTATTTCTTATTCTATTCTATTCCTATTATTTCTATTTCTATTATTTCTGTTTCTATTTCTATTACTTCTATTATTTCTTATTCTGTTCTGTTCTGTTCCATTCCATTCCACTCCACTCCACCCCATTCTATTCTTTCTCAAAGACCAGGAAAGGGAATTTCACAACAAAGAGTAATTTTTACAACCAAAGTGTAAGCAGACGATTGAAGAAAAAAAAAAGTGTGTGTGTGTGTGTGAAGCTAAGTTACCAACTGGGCAGAAGGAAATGCGACTTTTCCATTGTTGTTGATATTATTATTATTACTACTTTGAACCCATCCACTGGATTCCTCTCCCCACTCTTGCAAAGAATTACCTGGCGATCCGCTACAAGGCGGGGAGAGTTCAATCCAATCCCGTCAGCAACTCCTGCCCTTGAGAAGCCGGTCACTCCGTTGCCGAGCGGTTGCCTAGTAACAAATTCCAATTAGTGCAGGAGAAGGAGAGGAAAATAAACGCATTCTTTAAAGACCCTCCAAGAAGGACACACACACACGCATTAAAAATAAAAACACGAAAAAAACCACCAGCATCCAAGAACCAAACCCATTAATGTCCCAAAAATGCTTTTTTCAGGAGGCAACTGGACTTTCTTGGGTTTATTTATTTATTTATTTATTGAAGACATTTCGCTCCTTATCCAAGAAGCTTCTTCAGCTCTGGCAGAATGGTGGAGGATGGAAGGATTTATATTCCTTGCAGACAGCTGGGGATGCTACAATGGTCGTTAAGTGTGAAAAACCAATCCTAAGTCACTTTGTTTCAGTGCCGTTGTAACTCCCAACGGTCACTCAACGAACTATCTGTATAGGATAGGCATAATAAGGTTTCGTATTTAACTTCTCCTTTCAAGTAGAAATCTCCAGGATTTAAATTTGGAAGTTAAGCCCCTGAGGGCAGGACAAGAAGCAATGGGTGGAAACTATTCAAGGAGAGAAGCAACTTAGAACTAAGGAGAAATTTCCTGACAGTGAGAACAATTAATCAGTGGAACAACTTGCCTCCAGAAGTTGTGAATGCTCCCACACTGGAGAGTGTTAAGAAGAGGTTGGACAAAACTTATATAGGGCTATGATGGCAAACCTATGACACGTGTGCCACATGTGGCACACGGAGCCATATCTGTGAGCACACAAGTGTTGCCCTAACTCAGCTCCAGCGCGCATGTGAGTGCCAGCCAGCTGATTTTCGGGCCTTCCAGGTCCACTGGAACCATTTTCAGCCTCCAGAGGGCCTCTGGGGAGGGAGGAGCAGTAGGCCATTTTTGCCCTCCCCAGGCTCCAAGAAAGCATCTGGAGCCTGGGGAGGGCGAAAAATGGGCCTTCCGGGACCAACACAAGTCGGGAAACAGGCTGTTTCCAGCCTCCGGAGGGCCTCCGGGGGAGTGGGGGAGACAGTCTTTGCCCTCCCCAGGCTCCAAGAAACCCTCTGGAGCCTGGGGAGAGCGAGAAATGGGCTTCCAGGACCACCACAAGTTGAGAAACAGGCTGTTTCCAGCCTCCGGAGGGCCTCCGGAGGAGTGGGGGAGACAGTCTTTGCCCTTCCCAGGCTCCAAGAAAACCTCTGGAGTCTGGGGAGGGCGAAAAATGAGTCTACTAGGCCCACCGGTAACCTGCGGAGGGTCATGCGCGGATGCGCCGGGGTGGGGGCACATGGGGCATTGAATTATGGGTGTGGACATGCGCATGCGTGACCCCCCGCACTCCCCCAGCTTTTGCCATGCGACGGCAAAAAGGTTAGCCATCACTGGTTATAAGGTCTCCTGCTTGGGCAGAGGCTTGGATTAGAAGACTTCCAAGGACCTTTTCCACATCTTATTATTCTGTAAGCAAAGTGTGTGTCTTCGCTCCTTTCATCTCCCCACACCTTCTGCCAGCATCAAGCTTTTCTCCCCAAAACCTGGCACGCTCTGTTACCCTATTTCTTTCTGATCACGCGGGGCAGCCTCTCCTCCGAGCAACCCGTGAACGGGCAGCTTGCAAATGGTTGTGCGAGCACTTTTAAAAGAGCACATTCATTGGCATTCAGTGCGGAGGCAGCTTTTTAAAAAAGAGGAAGGGTCAGCACCGACAGCTGGGCTCATTGTAGGGAAGCCCAACCGTTGAAAGGGGCATCAAAATATACATGCTGCTGGGAATTCAGGACCCTCCACTCGGAATTAAAAAGGTGTAATATTCATCGTGTCTAATCTTGGACCGATGCCACCCGGCGTATGTGTCAAATCTGCTCTCCAGGTCTGTGATACGATGGGGGGGGAGGGGGGGACACGTGACCTTCTTGTTGGATGGAGAGCATCTGGAGATCATCACCTTCTCCTTGAACTGAAAGCTATTTCAATGTTTAGGTTTTTAATTATGCCGGCATTCAAGAATAAATAAAACGTACGCAGCAAACCATCGTTCGAGAGCGTTTGCTGATATTCCCACGATGGAATTTTAAGGGATAAGTGTCCCCCCCCTTTTTTTAACGGGTGAAAACCGTCAAGGAGACCAACAAGAACGCAGACTCAAGAAATAGAATGGAATGGAATGAATGGGCTGGATTTATTTATTAATCAAATTGGTGTAGCCATCCATCTACCAGTGGAGCTCCGGAGGATGAACAAAAGATTAAGCATAATTGACCATCCATCAATGAAAAGAACTGAGTCAAAGCCACCGTGAGCACCAATTTGCTAGTCTGACTTTCCAAAATATACCAAGCTCCAGGGGTGGGCTGCTGGGGTTTCGCAGGAGTTTGGGAGAACATCTAGCTAAGATTCTGTGCAGTTCGGAGAACCTCAAAATCTCACTCCTGGCTGGTGCCGCCCACCCTGCCCTGCCCCTCCGAGGAGTCCCCACGTGGCCTGTTTTGGATGCAGGTGCACATGGAGGCTCGGGACGGGTGAAAAACAGGCCTACTAGAAGTTAGGAGTTGTTTCCGGCCTCCAAAGGGCCTCCGGAGCCTGGGGAGGCCGTTTTCGCCCTCCCGAAGGCTTGAAAAAAAACCTCCGGAGCCCAGGGAGGGCAAAAACGCCCCCCACCCCATCGTGGTGCAGGAAGCCAACTAGGCCACATCCATCATGGCTACGCCCACTCAGCAACCAGGCAGAAAACCCCTTGCTAAAATTTTTGAAGCCCACCCTGCCAAGCTCCATTAACATCCCAGTAAAATCATGGTGGGAAGTCAAACCTATGTGTCCTTCAGACGTTGCTTAATAGCTGACATGGAACAACTATAATATACCCTCCCTGGGCCACCAGGTACAAACTAAGCTACTCGTATCCTATTAACTTTGAAGTTAGTCATCCGTGGTTGGAGGCTGAAGATTGGGAGAGCCAACCTTATGTGTCCGTCACCCTCATCATCCTCGTCGCTGCTGCAGATTTCGTCGCTGGAGGAGGAATATTCTAGAGACTTCCGGAGCAGATGGCTGCCAACTTTCTCCTTGTTCCACAAAGCTGGACTCTAAGAATGAGAAGAACCTGATTTGTAACTTCAGCACGTACCAAGGCCTTGACACAACGGAGCTCTTGATCTAAGCCATCTTTAAATACGTACCCTTATTATGAATATTTATATATTGTAGAAAAATAAAATGAAATATGGCAACGTTGGCCAGAACAAGTTGTTTGGCCTGACCGTGAACGGATTAGGAGCTGAGCTAACCTCGAAGAAGTCTTTACGTTTACCGTCCTTCTGTCTCTCCTAGCCTCTCCTTTAATCATGATTTATTACAAGTATTTCCATCTTGGCCTTCAGGATAAAAGATCCTCTCCAAATAGATTGGAATACAGGCCACCGTAAATAAAAATACAATAAATATTTGACAACAAACAGAGCCCTTACTGGGGAAGGGCCATTTTTAAGGAAACAGGTAGTCCTTGACTTGAGACTCTAATTGAGCCCACAATTTGAGTTGTAAGCCTTGATCAATCATAAAGTGTGTCACCATGTAACCAGGCCTGATTTTATCCATTTTTTGCAGCGGTCATAAAGCAAACACCACAGTCATTAAATGAACCCATTGTTCCTCCATTTTTTATGGTCCGTTGTCACTTGAAATGGTCAGTATAAGCAACCGGTTCTACGTCAAGGACGAACTATAATCCCCTCACCATTCCTCATTATTTCAGCTCCTTGCTTTTCTCCAGATCAATCCATGGACTGATTTAGGGTATGCCAATGACAAATCTTTGCATTGAAATGAAACTGTCCTTCAGATCCTTCAGGACTGGTTATTTTCTTTTGAAGGAAAACCCACAGCTCCTAAAGAGAATATGTACACGCAGTGCTGGGATTCAGCCAGTTTGGGCGAACCGCTAGTGAAATTGCTGGCTGGCCTTGCCCCTCCCCTCCCTGCCCCTTCCAGGTGTCCCCATGCGCCCCATTTTGGCTCCCAGGTAAATGCAGGGAGGCTTCCTAGGCCCAAAATGGAGCGTGGTGGGTGCGGCATCCCCCCGTAGCCCATTTTCACTCCCAGGAGGCTTCAGGGAGGCCTCCTAGGCCCAAAACGGAGCGTAGGGGGTGGCGCACCCCCCCCCCCCCCGTGGCCCGTTTTTGCTCCCAGGGGTGTGCAGGTGGCTGAGTGCCACCTATTCTACCCCCTGGCCACGCTCACCATGGCCACACCCACCCAGCCGGTCATTAGGGCAGGGGACCGGTTGTTAAATGATTTGAATCCCACCACTGTGTACACGTGATACATTCAGAAGATTGAGAAGAGCTGGGCTTTTTCTCAGAGAAGTCCAGAAGAGCGATCTGAAGCTCTGAAGAGCCGCTCAGAATCAACTTGACAATCCAACGTCAAAAACTTCAAAGCGAGGGTTGACATCTCATCTGAGAGTGCCACTACTACGCTAATCCCCATCAAGATGCTTATTTTAACCAAGTGGAATGCTCCCACGTGAGGGATTCTCCACCTCTTGGATACAAGATGAAGGAACATAATAAGTTCCAAAAAAGCCAACACAATTCTGGGCTGCATAAACAGAGGGATAGAATCAAGATCACGTGAAGTGTTAATACCACTTTATAATGGCTTGGTAAGGCCACACTTGGAATACTGCAAGCAGTTTTGGTCGCCAACGATGTAAAAAAGATGTGTAAACTCTAGAAAGAGTGCAGAGAAGAGCAACAAAGATGATTAGGGGACTGGAGGCTAAAACATATGAAGAACGGTTGCAGGAACTGGGTATGTCTAGTTTAAGGAAAAGAAGGACTAGGGGAGACATGATAGCAGTGTTTCAATATCTCAGGGGTTGCCCCAAAGAAGAGGGAGTCAAGCTCTTTTCCAAAGCACCTGAGGGCAGAACAAGAAGCAACGGGTGGAAACTCATCAAGGAGAGAAGCAACCTAGAACTAAGGAGAAATTTCCTGACAGTTGGAACAATTAACCAGTGGAACAACTTGCCTGCAGAAGTTGTGAATGCTCCAACACGGGACGTTTTTAAGAAGATGTTGGATAACCATTTGTCTGAAGTGGTGTAGAGTTTCCTGTCTGGGGAGGGGGTTGGACTAGAAGACCTCCAAGGTCCCTTCCAACTCTGTTATTCTATTTCTATTTCTAAGTCTTAACTTGTTCTGCGTGGTACAACACCAAAACCCCATCTTTTGAATATTCAAAACATTGAACCAGTCAACACATCATCCCAAACCCAAAACACAATGAAAACTGAACACCTCTGGGTCTTGATAAAAGACAGGTAAAGAGAGAAAGGCACTTAATTTGATTAATCAACAGAAGGGGACAAAAGAAATAAAGAGTCCGTCAAGCCCAGGTTGACTTCAGTTGTAACAGATTGTAACAGAGTTGGAAGGGACATGGTCGGTCATCTAGTCTAAACCCCAGTCCAAGCAGGAGACCCTACACCATTTCTGACCGACGGCAGTCCAGTCCCTTCTTCAAAGCCTCCAGTGATGAAGCTCCCATAACTTCCGAAGGCAACTTCTGTTCCATGGGTTGATTGTTCTCACTGTCAGGAAATTTCTCCTTATTTCCAGGTTGAATCTCTCCTTGTTCAGTTTCCATCCATTATTCCTTGTCTGGCCTTCGGGTGCTTTGGAAAATAGCTTGACCCCTTCCTCTCTGTGGCAGCCCCTCAAATACTGGAAGACTGCTAACCTGTCTCCCCTGGTCCTTCTCTTTACTAGTCTAGCCGTGCCCAGTTCCTGCAACCATTCATCATCTTTTTTTAGCCTCCAGTCCTCTCATCATCCTGTTTGCTCTTCTCTGCACTTTTTCTAGAGTCTCAACATCTTTTTTTTATAGTATGGTGACTCAAACTGGATTCAGTATTCTAGGTGTGGTCTTATTAAGGCTTTATAGAGTGGTATTAGTACTTCCCTTGATTGTATCCCTCTGTTAATGCAATTTAGGATTGCATGAGTTGACTTTATGGACATCCTCATTAGCAGTAATGAAGTGGTTTGGTAGCACCTCTTGATGCATTTAGAAGCATGTTAAAGATACATATTTTTAAAGACATCCATTTGGGGTTAGAGCAGTGATGGCAAACCTTTTAGGCACAGAGTGCCCAAATGGGAAGGCACGTGTATGCGTGCAGGCCAGAGCGCCGGAAACCCGATGACCAGCTGGCTGGCGTGATTGCATGCCTTGGAAACCTGACAACCAGCTGGCCGGTGCACATGTGCGCTTCAGAAACCCGATGACCATCTGGTTGGCATGCATTTGCACCTCAGAAACCTGACGACCAGCTGGCTGGTGGCCATGTGCGCCTCAGAAACCTGACGACCAGCTGGCCGGTGTGAAGTTCACCTCAGAAACCTGACGACCAGCTGGCCGGTGTGAAGTTCACTTCAGAAACCTGATGACCAGCTGGATGGCACAAAGTTCACCTCAGAAACCTGACGACCAGCTGGCTGGTGGCAATGTGCGCCTCAGAAACCCGACGACCAGCTGGCCGGTGGCCATGCACGCCTCAGAAACCTGACGACCAGCTGGCCGGTGTGAAGTTCACCTCATAAACCTGACAACCAGCTGGCTGGTGCCCATATGTGCCTCAGAAACCCGATGACCTGCTGGCCAGCACAAAGTTCACCTCAGAAACCTGACGACCAGCTGGCTGGTGGCCATGTGCACCTCAGAAACCCGACGACCAGCTGGCCGGTGTGAAGTTCACCTCAGAAACCTGACGACCAGCTGGCAGAGTGGCCATGTGCGCCTCAGAAACCCGACAACCAGCTGGCTGGTGTGAAGTTCACCTCAGAAACCTGACGATCAGCTGGCCGGCACGAAGTTCACCTCAGAAACCTGACGACCAGCTGGCCGGTGGCCATGTGCGCCTCAGAAACCCGACGACCAGCTGGCCGGTGTGAAGTTCACCTCAGAAACCTGACGACTAGCTGGCCGGTGGTCATGTGTGCCTCAGAAACCCAATGACCAGCTGGCCAGTGTGAAGTTCACCTCAGAAACCTGATGACCAGCTGCCCGGCGCACATGTGCACCTCAGAAACCCGATGACCAGCTGGATGGCACAAAGTTCACCTCAGAAACCTGATGACCAGCTGGCTGAGCTGGGGTGATGGCACAGGGCTCTGTGGCCACCTCTGGCATGTGTGCCACAGGTTTGCCATCACTGGATTAGAGTAAAAACCATAAAAAGGAAAAAAACCCTGAACTTTAATGAAACTAAAATTAACCTTGAGAGCAGAAGAGAACAATAATGAAGCAGGAACCGCAGAAGAATTAGAAGTTTAAGAGGGAAAAAAACTTACTGAAATTTGGCCTGAACGAGATGTATTTTCAGGTTTCTTACAGGACTGGAGAGGTCTGTTGTCTATTCTGGAGGACTCTGGATGTTGTAAAGAGAAATATTTACTGATGCATGCATATTATTTAATCATTTAAATAAGAGCACTGCCTCTTAAGATGTCTATAGATGGCTTCAGGGAACCACTTGCCAGCAAATTGTCCAAAGCAATACAATTCAACTGTTCATCACTTCCAAACAGATGCGTTTTGTGTCTCACGTACAGTATTTGTTGTACTTGAACTGGTAAAGAACACAAAGAAACTTCAGTGGGTTCTTTCATCCCAAGTGATTGTGTTTTATAAAACGGATTTGAGTTTGTTTGTTTTTTTTGTTTTGCTATTTTATAACACCTCTGTGCTGCTTCAAGGACATTTTAGAGTGGAAACCCAGGAAAGTTTTAACAGGAGAGCCCTCTGAACAAATTTAATTTAGCTAAACTAAGCTTAAAAACAAGGGTTCTTTATCTGGGCTCCATCAAATATTTAAGAAATTTCCTGACCTTGGATAGAGGGGAAAAAAATATTTTCACGAACTTCTAACTGAAATTTAGTTTTTCATTAAGCAAAAAAGGAATTTTATGGCCTCTACACTCCAAAAAACATTTATCAACTCAAATAAATCTCACATTCTAAAGTTATTGTACCCTAAAAAGTGTATTATTTTGTTCTTGGCTTAGGGGATTGACAAAGAAGCACCTGGATATTTGTTATTTTTAGAAAATATTTTTGATAACTATGTTTGAGTATCATTGTTTTTCCTCTGACACACTGTCTGTAGCTTGGTCTTCTAAGTGAGGCATTTAAGTATATTTTCCTAAGAAGGGATCTGTCAAAATGGGTTCGAGCAGGGGTGGGATTCAGAAATTTTAGCAACCAGGTCTTTGCCCAGCGGTGGTGAGGGGAGGCATTTTCGCCCTTCCCAAGCTCTGGAGGCTTTCTGTTGTGACTCTGTTGCCTGAGCCTGGGCTATCGACAGATGCAGACTCTGAGAGTGAGGGAGAGGAGTTGGCAAGGCCTCCCTCTCCAGGACCTTCCTCTCTGGCAATGCCTCCGGATGACACCAAAGACCAAAAGATAGGCCCAGAGCCAAGCACATCCCCGCAGCCACAGGTGGACAGCGACGAAGGAGATAAGTGCTGGCTGGACCCTCGGCAGAGGCGCAGGGAGAAGCATGCGCAGCAGAGGGGAAGGCGTGCCAGAGATTAGCTGAGTCACTGGACACACCCCACAGGGTATAAATGTGGGTGTGGTGGCAGGTTCAGTTTGTGACGAGCAAAAACTAGAAATAATCCATGATCTCTGCGTTACTGGACTTCTGCCTGCCTTGTCAGACTGCATTTGGATTAATTCTTGTATTGTTGAAACTCTGCCTGTTTTATCGGAATGCTTGCAGTCTAATCTTTGTTTTGTGTGAGTAAAGTCTGAATTGGCAGCTAGCCACTGGGTTGCTGCCAGCTTTATCTTCAAAGATTTTGTCATGTGGCTTATTAACTCTGGGCCGTTTGTGGGGATGCGTGTATGGGACGGGGACAGAACACTTTCCTTGAGCCTCTGGGAGGGCGAAAATGGTCTCCCCTGGGCTCCAGAGGCCAGAAACGGGCTCGTTTCCAGACTTCTGGAACTTCCAGGAGGCCCGTTTTTCGCCCTCCCAGAGCCTCCGCGGGGGTGCTGCATTTACCTGCCATCCAAAATGGACTGCGAGGAGACTCCTGGAAGGGGCGGGGCAGGGTGGGCGGGACCAGCCAGTCCTTGCAACTACCGGTTCGGTGAACCAGATGTAAAAATTAGCATTCGTTTCACCTGAATCGGTCTGAACTGGATGAATCCCACCCCTGGGTTCGAGATACAAAAATGTAAACAGGATTGCCCTGGGTTAGGTGGAGAGGTGGGATTATTTGAAATTCCTCCCCCCCCCAAGTTGGCTTCAGAGCCCAGGAGACCTCAAGATCTCCCCAACCTAATCTTCTGTCTCCGCCACCCACTGACTCATTTCCATCCAAGCTCAGAGAATTTCTGCCACATGAACCTCTGTAAAAACATATGGAAATATTCTCCTTCCTGTTTTAAGGCAGTCCTCTAGTTCTTGTGACTCAGAAATTTAAATATCTTGCTGAGTAAAATAAAAGGCCAAGGCTGAAGAAGAAGAAATATCACAACCAGTTAATTCTTTGCAAACACCAACAGCTCCTCTACGGATTTCAGTGTGCCCTAGATGTTAATGAAAGCATTGAGAGTGCAGATGTTCACCCACGCACAGATAAAGTCATGTTAAAATGGGGCTAGCATGAGGAAAGCAGTTAGCAAACAAACATATATAATAGAACACCTTTTCTCTTCTAGAACTTTGCTTTCCCACCTTCTCTTTCCTTGGGAATGGGAAACTTGAAATGCTGGTTGGATCACCCAGATATTCTAAAGTGGGACTCGAAGATTACCTGAGTTCAATTGGCTGTTCTGATGGGACTTGAAGTCATTTGGCCTGTTGCCATTGAAATCCTTGCAGCTGTTATTGGATTTCGCTTTGGGATCCCCCAGGATTGGCTGATGTGCACTGTGAAGAGTAATGACAAGAAGAAGAGGAGGAAGAGAATGAAAATGAGGGAAGAAGATGGGGAAGAGGAGGGGAGGAAAGAGAGTAGGAACAAAAACAAAGAGAAGGTGGAGGAGGAGGAGGAGGAGGAGGAGGAGGAGGAAGAAGAAGAAGAAGAAGAAGAAGAAGAAGAAGAAGAAGAAGAGTGGAGGAGGAGAAGGAGAAGGAGGAGGAGGAAGAGAAATAGGAGGAGGAGAAGGAGAAGAGGAGGAGGAAGAGGAGAAGGAGGAGGAGGAGGAGAGGAAGAGGAGGAGAGGAGAAGGAGAAGGAGGATGAAGAGAAAGGAGGAGAAGGAGGAGGAGGAGAAGAAGAAGAAGAGGAGGAGGAGGAAGAGGAGGAGGAGGAGGAGGAAGAAGAAGAGAAAGAGGAAGAGAAGGAGGAGGAGGAGGAGTTGCAGGTGGAGGAGAAAGAAAACAAGGACAAGGAGAAGGAAGAGATTACATTCAGCCGCTACACATTTTGTCCATGCTGTTAAGACCCCATTATAAAAACTCATTCAATTTTACAATATACTTCAAAGAGATAACCAATTCCAGGACCAACATGTCTAAAACCACAGTGACAACATTTCCCTTAAAAGTATCAAAAAGTCCTGGAGAGACCATTGAGGTTTGGAAATACTACTCTTATAAGACTTATAATGCTCATCTCAAATGTCAGGTGAGCATTACAATCCTCAAATTCTTCCCCGACCGACTTGGAACAAAATTTAAACCAGAACAGAGTTACCACCATTCCCTTCTTCTAGCTAAAAATGTCTATGAGTTGAGCTCAGCTCTTCGGAATTACAACAAAGCAGTTTTCTTTGGTTCCAGAAGTAGTCTGCTTTCACCTTTAACTTTTCTCCTTTCCTTTCTCCACTTCTTTCTCTCGGCTTCCTCCATCCCCCTCTTCTCGCCTTCACGCTACAAGCTTCCTCAGATGACAATTTGTCGTCTGTTGGCTCGCAAAGGACTTTTGATGTTGGACCAAAGCTATACTTTTCTGAAAGACCACTCAACTGCATGCATACCAAAGTTGGGTTTCAGCAGGTTCTGACTAGTTCTGGAGAACCGGTAGCGGAAATTTTGAGTAGTTCGGAGAACCAGTAAATACCACCTCTGGATGGCCCCTCCCCCATGTATTCTCTGCCTCCCGAGTCCCAGCTGATCGGGAGGAAATGTGGATTTTGCAGTATCCTTCCCCTAGAATGAGGTGGGAATGGGGATTTTACAGTATTCTTCCCAGGGAATGGGGTGGGAATGGGGATTCTACAGTATCCTTCCCCTGGAATGGAGTGGGAATGGGATTTTACAGTATCCTTCCCCTGGAATGGGGTGGGAATGGGGATTTTACAGTATCCTTCCCCTGCCACTCCCACCAAGCCATGCCACTCCTGCCAAGCCACGCCCACAGAACCGGTAGTAAAAAAAATTGAATCCCACCATTGATGCATACCCATATGAGAAGGAACTGCACCCACCTCGAAGGGAAACTCTGTTGATCTCTGGTGTAAAACGTTGAGGTTGTCCTTTGAGGAACCTTCAAAGATTGAAAGTCCAAGAAAGTCAGAACTGATTACATCTGCAATTGTTTTATAGTATCATCTAGATTGGCATTTCTCAACCTCAATCAGTTTGTGTGGACTTCAACTCCCAGAATTCCCTTAGCTATTTGATAAAAGTAAGACCTTAGTAAGACCACATCTAGAATCCTGCATCCAGTTTTGGTCACCACACTATGAAAAAAGATGCTGAGACTCTAGAAAGAGTGCAGAGAAGAGCAACCAGGATGACGAGGGGACTGGAGGCTAAAACATACGATGAACAGTTGCAGGAACTGGGCATGGGTAGTCTAGTGAAGAGAAGGACCAGGGGAGACAGGATAGCAGTCTTCCAATATTTGAGGGGCTGCCACAGAGAGAAGATGACCTACAAGGAGTGAAATCCAACAGGTTCTGACAGGTTCTGGAGAACCGGTAGCGGAAATTTTGAGTAGTTTGGAGAACCGGCAAATGCCATCGCTGGCTGGCCCCACAGTGGGGTGGGAATGGAGATTTTGCAGTATCCTTCCCCTGCCATGCCCACCAAGCCATGCCCACAGAACCAGTAGGGAAAAATTTTGAATTTCACCCCTGCCTACAAGGTCCCTTCCAACTCTGTTAATCTGTTAAATGGGTACCACACTAAGCTTGCCTAGGAAAGACCTCCAAGAGGAGGGAAAAAATGAAAATAAAAAGCTGCCTGCAATTACTGCAAGTTCAAATCTCACCAGGCTCAAGGTTGACTCAGCCTTCCATCCTTTCTAAGGTAGGTAAAATGAGGACCCGGATTGTGGAGGCAATAAGCTGATTTTGTATAAAAATATACAAAAGTATGAAGGCTATTGCTTAACGCATTGTAAGCCGCCCTGAGTCTCCGGAGAAGGGCGGCATATAAATCAAATTAAAAAAAAAAAAAAATAGGTTCGCCATCACTGTCCTATAATATACCCTTTACTTTATATCATCTCTTTCTTCCAAAAGGTTCTTCCAAAATTTGGTTACCTTTGGGGGTTGTTCTTCAGCCTGAGACAGACTCCAAAACACCTCATCCTGACTGGGGCTCATGGGGGTGACCACGACGTCAGACAACAAATTGCGGTGACCCACGTCCCGACTCGTTCGGAGGTTTTCATTCTGGATATAGGAAAAGAAGCAGAGAGAAATTTTCCGGTGATGATGGCTGTTATTCTATGATTATTATTTTTTTCCCCCTAAAACACGGTGCTTAAGAAACCGCTGCTGGCACAACTGTGGATTATAAATGACGAGCCGCGAGATACAAACGACGCCATCATCATGGAGGCTATTTTGGTAAATCAAACTGGCAGCAGCCAGAAGTGCAGCTGTTGGTCTGGCCCACAGACTCACACAGCAGGGGAATCTGCTGGAAAGAGTACTTGCGGTCCAGTTCTTAAGGTTTTTGTCAAGATGATATCACCCAGAGGAAGTAGAGGCGATCTCCTCCATGGTGTCACAACTAATTTGCACCATTAATTTCAAAGAGCCTTGATAGTACAGTGGTCTACGCACCCTGTCATTAACACAGCTGCCTGCAATTTCTGCTGGTTCGAATCTCTCCAAGGCTCAAGGTTGACTCAGCCTTCCATCCTTTCTAAGGTAGGTGAAATGAGGACCCAGTTTGTGGGGGCAATAAGCTGACTTTGTATAAATATACAAAAGGATGAAGGCTATTGCTTAACGCATTGTAAGCCGCCCTGAGTCTCCGGAGAAGGGCAGCATATAAATCAAATTAAAAAAAAAAAATCGCTCTGTTTATACAAGGCTGGGGAATCCTAAGCTTTAAGCGATAGGCTCATCCATTTCATAACACAAGACTTGCCCTGTGGATCAGGCCAAGGAGGATTAGGAGAAGGACGGGCACCACCTGGGGGCAAAGAGTCAAGAGAGTAATCAGCCTGGACTTGTGACGTTGCCAGTCTAAATCCATTTTATCTTAATTTCATTTCATATATCGTATTCCATCTCCGTGTTTTATTATCTATCCATTGATAAAATAAATCCCATATCAAATAATGTTGTTTATCTTCCTGTTCTCTTATTTAAACATGCAGATGAAATATGAGATATGAAATGAAATTAAGGTAAAATGTGTAAACCTTTCTTGAATTCTGTTAACTCTTAGCTAAGGACAATTAATTTACTGCTGACTGTTCGTTGGCTAGATTCTTGCATATTTCATGAGCAATAAATCATCTTAACTAGAACTTAAATGTGTGATCCTGATTTTTGATCGGGATGGGCCTAACAAGGACCATCTTACTTGTCTCTTAAGCCCCGCCCAGCTGATCAAATCAAGATAAAAAATGATACAGATATTATTATTATTATTATTATTATTATTATTATTATTATTATTATTGCTAATCTTTGGTAAATACAGAGTCTTGGGAACAATGAGGAATTTCCCAGTCTATTTCACTTGCTGCGAATTATTCAAATTTGCTTCCCCTCTGCATTCTTGGCCCCCAGGGTTAAGCTCTGTTAATCAGATCAGCCATTGAGTGATTCACCTGCCATCTCTTGATTCAATTTTATGTCTACTTGTCTTTTCCATCCCTGTACGTCCTCCATACAGATAGTTCTTGACTTACAGGAGTTCGCTTAGTGACAAGTTCGAAGTTACAACGGCACTGAAAAAAGTGACGTAAGACCATTTTTCACACTTATATCCCAATGGTCATGTGGTTTATATTTGGAGGTTTGGCAACGGGCTCATATTTATGACGGTCGTAGTGTCCCAGGGTCATGGGATCACCTTTTGTGACCTCTGATGATCAAAGTCAACAGGGACGCCAAATTCACTGAACAACCGTCTCACTCATTTAACAACTGTTAAAAAGCGATTTGCAAAAATCACAGTTTAAAGCCGACAAAACTGGCAAAACTGACTTAACAACCGTCTCTCTTCGCAACAGAAATGTTGGGCTCTGTTGTGGTCGTATGTTGAGGAATGCCAACCAGACTCTTAGACCAGGAGTCAGCAACCTGTAGAAGAACCCCTGAGATCACACTTGAAACTCTATAGAGCCATGATGGTCAACCTGTGGCACGCGTACCACAAGTGGCACAGTTGGCCCTCTCTGTGGGCACATGAGCCGTCACCCTAGTTCAGCTCCCACTAGCCAGCTGGTGCATGCGTCCCGCTAGCCAGCTGGTCATCCTGTCTCTGTTTTACATGCACGTGGGACGGGGCACCAGTGGTGGATTCCTGCCGGTTCAGCCCGGTTCAGCCGAGCCGGTAGCGGTGACGATATGACGTCACCAAACCGGTTCTCTTTGTTTGGGAGCTGGGCCCTCCCACCCACCCACCCTGCGTTATTCTTACCTTTTATTTGGCCCCGCCCCCAATCTATTCGCTGCCTCCTGAGTCCCAGCTGATCGGCTAGAAGGAAAAAACCTGTTTAAACTCTTGCCGCGGGGCTTCAAAGGGCCGCCCTACAGCTGATCAGTGTTAAAAGGCAGTGCGCTCGAAAAACAGTGGGCAGTGGGCAGACCGGTGCCTCCAAAAATAAATGGGTAGACCGGTACAGCTCTGCAAGCAGTTAAAAACCTGGTAGACCAGTACCTCTGCTAAATCCTAAAGAATTGTCACATGACCATTAAACGATGCCCACAAAATAAGCCATGCCCACAGAACCACTAGTAAAAAAAATTAGAACCCACCCCTGCGGGGCACGTGTGGGGGGGCACATGCATGTGCGGGGGGCACGTTTGGGGGCACGTTGTGAATGCAGGGAAGGCAGGGTGTGTGTGCGGGGGCCCCACACATGCGTGTATGGGGATGGGACACTGCATTTTGGAGGTTCGGGGGTGCGTGTACGGTTTGGGCACTCAGTCCGGAAAAGGTTACCCATCACTGCTCTGGAGTCTTTCCAAAACGCAACCACAATTCAGCAACACCTCATTATTTCCCAACAACCTGCCGTCTTTGTTTATATCGAAAGAAAGCTCCTGCTAGGCCTAATAGACTTATTTGGAGGGGGGAAAACAGCCATCCATCTATCCAATTCTACGCCAAAAGAACTTTCAGCCGCAAACAGTGCTTCAGCGACAGTAACACATCACAGGCTGTGGTCTCTCCGTGACATTCCGAGGCTGATGTTAATCACTTTCCTCATCAGAAGGAAGCATAGTAGGGCAGAAATAACAGAAGAGATGGCGGGGTGGGGTGGGGTGGGGTGGGGAAACGGTCCATCTGTCTTACGCCCGAGAAGAAGACAAGTTTTGCTCGGGAACCCTACCGTAGATTGATGTCTTCTCCCAACCCTGTTTGCCCACAATCGCAGTTGAATTTGATTCACTGGGATTCTCCACATCATAGATCCTGGCAGAATTACGAGAGGAGAGCCCGTAGCTAGAGCCTTTCAATTTGGCTTCTCCATCAGATCTCGCCTGGCGAGAAAGATCCGGCCCCCCTCAAGAGGGGTATTCTTTATTCACCGGCCAACATTTCTCTCCTCCGAGTCGCAACTGATTAAGGGCCATAACATCCTTCTATCTCCGTGCGCTGCAAGTCTGCTCTTTTGGATGAAAAAAAATGAAATAAAAAGAAATCAGATTGCTTTATTTCACTGCGGTGCTTCAGAGCAGGCTGGTACCTACTGGTCTATTGGCATCCGTCTATCCGCCAGCAATAAAAACCTTTCAACCTTTCCATTAACATTTCTCTCCAGCACAAATCCAAAGGATGCTGAATTTTGCTTACTTTCTAGAGCAACATTCATGTTGGCACTCTGGGATAAGTAAGGAAAGAGGGATAGAGTGAGGTGGGGACAGTGGTGGAATGCAAATTTTTTTATTACCGGTTCTATGGGCGTGGCTTAATGGGCTTGGTGTGGCTTGTTGGGCGTGAATTGGTGGGCGTGGCAGGAGAAGGATACTGCAAAATCTCCATTCCCTCCCCACTCCAGGGGAAGGATACTGCAAAATCCCCATTCCCTCCCTACTCCAGGGAAAGGATACTGCAAAATCCCCATTCCCTCCCTACTCCAGGGAAAGGATACTGCAAAATCTCCATTCCCTCCCCACTCCAGGGGAAGGATACTGCAAAATCTCCATTCCCTCCCCACTCCAGGGGAAGGATACTGCAAAATCTCCATTCCCTCCCCACTCCAGGGAAAGGATACTGCAAAATCCCCATTCCCACCCCACTCCAGGGGAAGGATACTGCAAAATCTCCATTCCCTCCCCACTCTAGGGGAAGGATACTGCAAAATCTCCATTCCCACCCCACTCCAGGGGAAGGATACTGCAAAATCTCCATTCCCTCCCCACTCTAGGGGAAGGATACTGCAAAATCTCCATTCCCACCCCACTCCAGGGGAAGGATACTGCAAAATCCCCATTCCCTCCCCACTCCAGGGGAAGGATATTGCAAAATCTCCATTCCCACTCCACTCCGGGGCCAGCCGGAGGTGGTATTTGCCGGTTCTCCGAACTACTCAAAATTTCCACTACCGGTTCTCCAGAATCCGTCAGAACCTGCTGAATAGCACCCGTGGGTGAGGAGTGGCAGAGGAGCCAGAAAATGTAAGCGACAAACTCAACAAATCTGCATTTTAAAACCAGGCAGAATAAAGGACAGTTGCAGCATATGTGAGGCCACCAGCAAAAGGGACAAAAAAATAAATAAAATTAAGGCAGAAGGCAGAGCCTTTTGGGAATCCCATGGATAGAGCTCCAAATTTTTTCCTTCTATCTTTGCAAGGAAGAAATAAAATTAAAAGCAGGGATGTCGCACGATATCACATCATCCATTTGTCTATCTCCACGCCACTGGCAGTTGCTGTAAAAATGGGGAAGGAGAGAGGGGAGTACGAAAGAGCTGAAAACAGTTGGCGGCCAACGCAGAAGCTAGCGCTCAACTGCAACTACGTCCTTCAAGCTAAAAATCAACCATCTTCCTGGGAGATAGGAGACTCCAAAATGGCAATTAGACATTGGCAAGGGCATCTCTAGGAAATGTCATTGCTACCAACCTGCCTCCCATTGAGGACCTCTATACTGCACAAGTCAAAAAGAGGGCTGTGAATATATTTACAGACCCCTCGCATCCTGGACATAAATTGTTCAACTGACGCTATAGAGTACTGCACACCAGAACAACTAGACACAAGAACAGTTTTTTCCCGAACGCCATCACTCTGTAGTTGTCCAAGCCCAATATTTCAAGCCTGGTGAGCAGAGGAGTGGAGGACTCTTCTCGTGAAATACCTCTGGACTCGCTCAATTGTATTAATGTCCGATCGAAAGTGCGGATTCCAGGCAGACGAGCTGTATTCGAGAACTGAATCACAAATCTGAGCAAACGTTGTGTTGCTCAGAAGCGGGTGTATCAATTTTGGAGGAACAATGCGGCATTGACCAACCCTGGAACATCTCAATCAAAGCCAGCCCTGTGGAGGCTGGATTCGGACAGCTTTGTCTGTTGGGAGAGGGTGGGAAAAGGAGAAGAGATATGAAGCTGGCGGTGGGGGTGAAGAAGACAAGTGATTAATTGGTCTGACAATTGCCAAAGCAAGTGGAAAGGACAGGATGACATGACATAATCTTCACATTGGAAAGGAACTAAATGGCCGGTGGGACTTTTTGGGAGTCCCAAAAGACTGCATTAAGAAGAAAAATAGATTGTCCTATCAGAATAGAGCTGTCTTAAGCTGTTGAGAAAGGGTGGCAGATAAAATTCTCTAGGTCTCTCTCCTCCAATTGTAGCAAATAATAATAATAATAATAATAATAATAATAATAATAATAATAATAATAATAATAATAATAATAATAATAATAATACACTCTAAATTGGCAGAGGAATTAAAACATTAGAACTGGAAAGCCTTTGGTATCATGCTAGTAATGGATTTAAGGATAGACCCATCCTAAAAGAGAGCTTGGGGAAAAAAATATCTTTGCATCTGTAAATGTTGGATAAAATGTCCAACATTAAATTCTAACAGGCTTGGTTAGCTATTGGTTAGATTTCTGTATAGCCTTTTGATCAGGACGCAGCTATATGGTACACACAAGGGATTCTGTTCTCATATGCGGGTATGCACCATTCAATCTACCTGCAGCCAATTCTCTTTTCTTCCTTCCTTCCTTCCTTCCTTCCTTCCTTCCTTCCTTCCTTCCTTCCTTCCTTCCCTCCCTCCCTCCCTCCCTCCCTCCCTCCCTCATAAAAATCCTTCCTTCCATCTACATTATAATCTTCCTCCCTTCCTCCCTCTCTCTTCTCTCCCTCCTTTTTCCTTCCTTCCTTTCCTCCCTCCCTCATAAAAATCCTTCCTTCCATCTACATTATAATCTTCCTCCCTTCCTCCCTTTCTCTCTCTCTCCCTCCTTCCCTCCCTCCTTTTTCCTTCCTTCCTTCCTTCCCTCCCTGCCTCATAAAAATTCTTCCTTCCACATACGTTATAATCCTCCCTCTCTCACACTCCTTCCTTCCTTCCTTCCTTCCTTCCTCCCTCCCTTCCTTCTTTCCTCCCTCCCTCCCTCCCTTTCTTCCTCCCTCCCTCCCTCCCTTCCTCCCTCACACACATACAGACCCCATCTCAATCAATGACTCTGGATGGCTTACAACTCATACATATAGATAGATATAGAGATAGAGATAGAGATAGAGAGAGATAGAGATAGAGAGATACATACACACATGCATACAAAAATAAATATGCATGGCAGCTTAGATACTTGGCCAGTGAACGAAGCCAGGAAAGAAGAATGTGACATATTCAGTGCCCCTCCCCCCCAATGAGAACACAGCCAGGTTTTTAGAGCCATACAAAAGGCTAGCAGAGTTGGGATCTCCGAGGAGCGGATAATCCAGAAGGCAAGGCTATTGCCGAAAAGACCCATCTTCAGCCGACCCACTTTGGCTGATGGGATCTGCAGCATACCTAATCTTTTGGATCCAATTGGAGAAAGTACAGACTCGTGGGGAAAGCAGGTCCTTCAGATAACCTGACCTCAAATCATTTAGGGCTTGGTAGCATCATCTCAAGAAGTTCTCTCAACTATTGTGTAGACCAGGGGTCCCCCCAACCCCCAGGTCCAGAAACCGGGCCACAGAAACAAACGAAGCCCCATCCGTGAGATGGGGCAGGCAGCAGGTGAAACCCTCCAGTCCACGGAAAAAACCACTCTCCACGGAACCGCTCCCTGTTGCCTCAAAAGGTTGGAGGCCGCTGGTGTACACCTTTCTGATCAAAGGGATGGTGAGAATGACCAAGCTATCCCACCCACCCCGCCCCGGGTCAGATCAAAATGGGGAGAATTTCCCACCTGGGCCACCACCGCTCGTTGCAAAGCTGGCGTACACGGGGTGGAACTACTACCAGAACCCAGCCTTCCATGAGGGGTGGTCTCCTGGCTGAGGACAGCTATCCGGTTGAAGTCTGGCTGGACCCCGTAGCTTTTCTGAAGCTGCTTTTCTGCCTGCAAGGAAACCAACCACAAGACGGAGTATTGTTATTCCATCGAGGATGTTAACTTCATCCCAATTTATCTTGCTCTCTTCACCCCCAGATCAGATACAGGCGCATCTTCATGCATTTCTTGCTAGCCCTTTGCTCTTTCTTTTTCTTTTTTAAGAAAAACTTAAATCAACAAAATTGAACCTCTCCGGTTCAACAGCAAGAGATACATAACTAAAAAGGTTATACATATATATATATATATATATATATATATATATATATATATATATATATATATATATATATATAATGTTTTCTCAGGTTTTCGCGGGTGTTTGTATGTAGGTCTTTGGTTATTCGGGTCTTCTCCCACATAAAATTGGAAGTGTCTTGGCGACGTTTCGACGAAGTCTCATTCGTCATCTTCAGGCTGGTGTTCTCGGCTTCGTGCTTCCAGGAACTTTTTTGCTCCTGGAAGCATGAAGCCGAGAACACCAGCCTGAAGATGACGAATGAGACTTCGTCGAAACGTCGCCAAGACACTTCCAATTTTACGTGGGAGAAGACCCGAATAACCAAAGACCTACATACAAACACCCGCGAAAACCTGAGAAAACAAATATATATATATATATATATATATATATATATATATATATATATATATATATATATATAAATTTGTCTCTTTGTGTTGGACAGTCTATGCTATTTTCCTTCGCGGTGTAGATGACGGATTGTTTTAATACCCAGTCGTCTTCGGTGTATTGATATCCAGTATGCTGCTGATCAGATTTTGACTTTAGAATGAGAATAGCAGAGTTGGAAGGGACCTTGGAAGTCTTCTAGTCCAACCCCCTGCTCAGGCAGGACCCCCTACACCATTTCAGACAAATGGTTGTCCAATCACTTCTTTAAAACTTCCAGTGTTGGAGCATCCACAACTTCTGGAGTTGTTCCACTGATGAATTTTTCTCACTGTCAGGAAATTTCTCCTTAGTTCCAGGTTGCTTCTCTCCTTGATCAGTTTCCACCCGTTGCTTCTTTTCCTGTTTTCAGGTGCTTTGGAGAATAGATTGACTCCCTCTTCTTTGAGGCAGCCCCTGAGATATTGCAACACTGCTATCATGTCACCCATGATTTATCACTTATAGCTTTTATGTACAATGAGAGCTTATGAACCGAAGACAAATTCCTTGTGTGTTCAATCATACCTGACCAATAAAGAATTCTATTCTATTCTACTTTATTCTACTCTACTCTATTCTATTCTATTCTATTCTATTCTATTCTATTCTACTCTACTTCTTTAAGGGACATGGTGGTTCAGTGGCTAAGCTTGTTGGCAGTTCAGCGGTTCGAATCCCTAGTGCCATGTAACGGGGTGAGCTCCCATTACTTGTCCCAGTTTCTGCCAACCTGGCAGTTTACGAAAGCAGGTAAAAAATGCATGTAGAAAAATAGGGACCCACTTTGGTGGGAAGGTAACAGCTTTCTGTGCGCCTTTGGCATTTAGTCATGCCAGCCACATGACCACGAAGACGTCTTTGGACAGCGCTGGTTCTTCGGCTTTGAAACGGAGATGAGCAGTGCCCCCTAGAGTCAGGAACGACTTGCACATATGTGCGAGGGGAACCTTTACCTTACTCTTTCCTTTCATTAGACTAGACATGCCCAGTTCCAGCAACCGCTCTTCATATGTTTTAGCCTCCAGTCCCCAATCATCTTTCTTGCTCTTCTCTGCACTCTTTCTAGAGTCTCCACGTCTTTTTCACATCATGGTGACCAAAATTGGATGCAGTCTGATCCAATACCTGATATTCAGGAAAGTCCTCCCTTCTTTGGGGGCTTTCACTGAAATAGCTAGCTCAGCACTGCTTTTTTGGGGTTTGTGGCGAAACAAATTTATTTACAGTTTTTATTGATAGCACAGTCAAAATCTTGGCAGCTTGATTTAAGCTGAAAGAAAAATGATCGTGCGGGTTTTAGACAAGCACTCTGGATAGATTTTTCAAATTAAATCCACCATGGGCAAAAATAAATAAAGTAAGCCTTCTCAAAAGATGCAGGATCCTATTTATTTTGATATGCACATCCTCACATCCCAGGAGTCTCCACTCGGCCTGTTTTGGATGCAGGTAAATCCAGGGTGGGCCTACCGGAAATTCTGGAATTTCACCCCTGATGTTAGGGTTCATTTGGGGGAAACCCCATATATTATTACAGAATACAGAACAATAGAGTTGGAAGGGAGGTCTTTTTGGAACTCTTAACAACAGAAATTTGAGGCTCAATTATGGTCATAAATCAAGGACTACTTGTACCCTCTCTCTCTCTCTCTCTGTGTGTGTGTGTATACAAATTAAAAACACAAGGCAGAGAAGCGTCAGTGTCCAGAGGAACTGTCACAGTCGGTTTGTGCCCAGTGACTGCACCTCACTTCCTACAGAAACTCGCTGCCTCCAGCTGCTAATGTCAAAACTCCGCAATAAATACATCTGGATTAAAATTTAACCAGAATGGCCTGCGCTGTATTTTACAATGCGTTGTATTCCCTCTACAAAGAGGTCACTCGTGGAATACAAGCCAGAGATGCAAATGGATATCGGAACTGACTTTTCGCAATGCGTTTCTTCCCCCTTTTGGCATCCGAGGTCTCACTCTTCCTTTTGGGGAAAAAAAACAGAATGTGGAAGTGATAAAAGAGAACTTTTTATGGTCTACCTCCTCAAAACCAGGAAGAGCACCACTTCTTCTTAAATCCTGAATAGAATAGAGTCGAGTCGAGTCGAGTCGAGTCGAGTCGAGTCGAGTCGAGTCGAGTAGAGTAGAGTAGAATTAGAATAGAGTAGAGTAGAGTAGAGTAGAATTAGAATAGAGTAGAGTAGAGTAGAATAGAGTAGAGTAGAATTAAAATAGAGTAGAGTAGAGTAGAATTAGAATAGAGTAGAGTCGAGTCGAGTCGAGTCGAGTAGAGTAGAGTAGAATTAGAATAGAGTAGAGTAGAGTAGAGTAGAATTAGAATAGAGTAGAGTAGAATAGAGTAGAGTAGAATTAAAATAGAGTAGAGTAGAGTAGAATTAGAATAGAGTAGAGTAGAGTAGAGTAGAGTAGAGTAGAGTAGAGTAGAGTAGAGTAGAATTAGAATAGAGTAGAGTAGAGTAGAGTAGAGTAGAGTAGAGTAGAGTAGAGCAGAGCAGAACAGAACAGAACAGAACAGAACAGAACAGAACAGAATAGAATTCTCCAAGGAATTTATTTAGGTAATCCTCAATGTATGACTACAACTGAACCCCAAATTTCTGTTGCTCAGCGAGAAACGGGTGAAGTGAGTTTTGGCCCATTTTCTTGCCTTTCCTTTGTGTTAAAGGAATCAGGGTCGTTAAATTAGTCACACCGTTGTAAAGTGAATTTGGCTTCCCCGTGGACTTTGCTCTTCGGAAGGTCGCAAAAGGGAACCCCAAGACACCCGCAACCGTCATAAATACGAACCAATGGCCAGGCGTCCGAATTTTGTTCACGGGCACCATGGGGATGCTGCGAAAATGGTCATGAGTCTGAAAAACGATCCTAAGTCAATTTTTTCCAGCACCGTTGTAAATTTGAACGGTCATTAAACGAGCTGTTGTAAGTCAAGGACCACCTGTATTCCAGCTCATATGCTCTGGCACTGGTGAGATGGATAGGTACAGAGACCACCAGAAGAAGAAGAAAGGGTTTAAGGATTCAAAGATGTTAAGATGGGGCATTCAAGGTCCCAAGTTCACAGAAGTCCTCTGAAGCTTATGGACTCAACCTCCATACATGTCCAAAAGCTGTTATTAAAGAATAGTTTTTGATGGAACAAACATGAAACTGGTCTGTAGAGATTCTCAGTCATCCAGGTCATGGTTGTCCCAAAGGTGCTTGTTCTGGAGGCAACTGGACTTTCTTAGATTTTTCCTTTGAAGACGTTTCACTTCTCGTCCAAGAAGCTATACAAGCCAGGCCTTTTAGCTGTACAATTTGGAATGAAGACCTTTTGAATGGTGTGGGAGTAAGAATGGATTTCCGGAGGGAAAAATTGCAGACTACAGAACCATTTGCACCACTCAGGTGACCCTGAGGACACAGCTAAACCTCCAAGTGCTTCAACCACCCTCTAAAAAGATGCAAAGGACCAGCTGTCTGCAAGGAATAGAAATCCTTCCACTCCCCACTATCCTGTCAGAGCTGAAGAAGCTTCTTGGATGAGAAGCGAAACGTCCTCAAAAGAAAAAACCAGAAACTCCAGTTGCCTCTTGAAGTCTTAAAGTTGCCAAATTTGGAGACCCCTGCTCTTAGGGAAGAGAAGGAGAAATACTCCATCACTGCATATGAGTTTTCTTCTCCTTCTTCTCCTTCTCCTTCTCCTTCTCCTTCTCCTTCTCCTTCTCCTTCTCCTTCTCCTTCTTCTTCTTCGAGAATCAAGCTCAATCTTAAGATTTATAATTCCACCCCCTTCTCTTCAAACTCTTCTGGATGTCCTCAGAAGATTGTTATTCTTCGGTTTGCCTTGTTACTTCTTAGAGACGGTCTTGTGATTTTGGAAAATGTCTCTGCGGGCTGTTTTTAACTCAGCGATGAATGAGTCTTTTCTTAGCATTCTCTTTCCTTTTCTTTTACCAAAGAAATAAATAAATTCCTCAATTAGGCTTCTATTCAGCCCAAAACAACAATCTATCTATTTCCAAGGCTGGAGATGGAAAGAAATGCTTCCCAACCATGTGAGATTTTACAAGAAACAACCAAGCTTGGAAAGCCCCCCCCCCCCCGCGAAACACCAATTATTTGCTTCTCCCCCCCCCTTCTAAAGCCTGCTTGGTTGTTGTTTTTTAAATTAAAAACCGTTTTTAGCTGGCAACTGGCCAAATCCAACATAGACAAGGATTGGTGTTTAGTAAGCTGGGCTTTACCTGTCATGCCCCCCATCGGAGTCTGAATCTGAGGGGGAAGACGAACAGCTGAGAGAGAGTGGGAGAGTGGCTCCGTTGGCTATGGAGGAAACTGGGGAAGGGCAAAGACAGGCTGGGCAGAGCAGGGGAGAGGTAGAACAAGGGAGAGGGGGTTCAGATGAAGACCAAGGCCCACCCCCTCCTCATCCTAGGGCACGCGGGAAAGAATGGAGAAGAGAGCAACGGGGGTTGTTGGCTTACGAGGGAGGGAAGGGCCGCGATTCCCTTCACAAGGCACACCTGGGGATGGAGTTTAAAGGAGAGTGCTACTTCACTTCTGGAACTCCTTATCTTGCTTGCCTTGCCAGATTAATTACTTTATCTTGGCTTATTGGATTTATATTTGGAAGTTTTCTGCTTATAACGCTTGGACTGGAGTATTTTCAGCCAAAGGCTGTTACAGATTTGTGGGTGAGTTTTTCTCCAGACCGGAGAGTAAAAGGGACGTGGAGGGCAAAGTTAGAGCTAACAAAGGGAAACATTACTTATTCTCTGGCTGTGTTGCCTTTGTGCCATGCCCTGGGATCATCACATTACCTCTTTGCTGAAGCAGTTTGACGAAGGGCCCTGTGGAAGATTAAGGATCTTAGGAATCTCCTTGTTCTTCTGCTTGTGGTCGTGTTGGAGAGAAAGGAGCTGTGTCTGATCTTTGGGAAGGGTTCGGTGAAATTTCTTCCCCTGAGTTGCTTCGTCTGCTTTCCTCTAGAAGGGGGAAAGGAAACAAGAATGCCCTTGTAATCAAAAGATCGGTGGAGTAGGCTTAGGACAACCCTATCTTCCATTTGAGAATCAGCAACAGCAGAGGCCATCTTAGACATCTGAAATCACAGATGACACTGTGGAATGTGAGAGGGACATTGGGAGAGGGATCTTGGAGTCTTAGTGTACAACATAATTAAATATGAGCCAGCTGTGTGTGGCGGCAGCCAAAAAAGCCAATGCAATCCTAAATTGCATTAACAGAGGGATACAATTAAGATCAAGGGAGGTACTAATACCACTCTATAAAGCCTTAGTAAGGCCATACCTAGAGTACTGCATCCAGTTTTGGTCACCACACTATAAAAAAGATGTTGAAACTCTGGAAAGAGTGCAGAGAAGAGCAACCAAGATGATGAGGGGACTGGAGACTAAAACATACAAAGAACGGTTGCAGGAACTGGGCATGGCTAGTCTAGTGAAGAGAAGGACCAGGGGAGACATGATAGCAGTCTTCCCATATTTGAGGGGCTGCCACAGAGAGGAGAGGATCAAGCTATTTTCTAAGGCACCTCAAGGCCAGACAAGGAACAATGGATGGAAACTGATCAAGGAGAGATTCAACCTAGAAATAAGGAGAAACTTCCTAACAGTGAGGACAATTGACCAGTGGAACTATCTGCCACCAGAAATTGTGGGTGCTTCATCACTGGAGGCTTTTAAGAAGAGACTTATCTGAAATGGAATAGATTCTCCTGCTTGAGCAGAGGGTGGGACTAGAAGACCTCCAAGATCCCTTCCAGTTCTATTCTGATTGGATGAAAAAAATATACCCCAAAGATGTCTCCTCTGTCCAACTACAACCACACCTGTTGCATTCCTGCATGTTGGACTGCATCCCCTTTGCACCACGCCTCCTCCGGCTTCTCTCGGTTGCTTTTATCCTTCTGCACATGGCCCGGAGCCCCCTTGCTCTCCGGGTGTCTCCTTTCAGGGTCCAGATGTTTCCGAAGCTCTTCCTTTTTCTGATGCTGAACACAGGCCAAGAAATGACATTTCATTTCATTTCATTTCATTATTCGGGGGCATCTCATACAAGGAGTAAATGAATCACTCGTAGGTCGCGTGGTGCAACGTCGTTCAGACACTCTCAGATTCTAAACACGGTAGAAGCTCCCCGAGAAATGTGTATAAGTATGTGTATGTATTTCTCCTCAGCCGGGTATTTTCCTACGTAAACCAAGATTTTCAAAATGCAGCCATAGCTCAGTGAAATCACATCCACTAGTTCTAGACTTTATCAGACAGCCAACAAGCAGTTTGCTGCCTTTTGGGAGACTAATATAGATCTATTTCAGACTAATTAATCCTTATCAGTTAGCCACACCCTCATCGCATGTTTCCTCCCCGTAGAGGTCAAGTATTTATTTTCTTCTCTTATCGTAGGCCCTTTATGTGTATTTCTCCACAGCTGGGTATTTTCCTACGTAAACCAAGATTTTCAAAATCTCTACGGGGAGGAAACATGTGATGAGGGTGTGGCTAACTGATGAGGACTAATTAGTCCAAAATAGATCTATATTACTCTTCCAAAAGGCAGCAAACTGCTTGCTGGCTGTCTGATAAAGCCTAGAACTAGTGGATGTGATTTCACTGAGCTATGGCTGCATTTTGAAAATCTTGGTTTACGTAGGAAAATACCCAGCTGAGGAGAAATACACATAAAGGGCCTACGATAAGAGAACAATATATATATATATATATATATATATATATATATATATATATATATATATATATATATATATATATATATATATATATATATATACACACACACACACACACACACATATTTTCTCTCTCTCTTTCCCTCCCTCTCTCCCTCCCTCTCCCTCCCTCTCCCTTTTCCTCTCCCTCCTTCTCCTTCCCTCTTTCCCTCTCCCTCAGTCCCTCTCCCTCAGTCCCTCTCCCTCCCTCCCTCTCCCTCTCCCTCAGTCCCTCTCCCTCTCTCCCTCTCCCTCTCTCTCCATACTGAGCATAAACTTTACATTGGGCTCTTTGTAAATACCATGTTTCCCCAAAAATAAGACCCTGTCTTATATTTTTTGAACCGTGAAATAAGCGCTTGGCCTTATTTTGGGGAGTTCTTATTATTTTGGGGTGCCTGGAGCAAGATGGGGCTCCTCTTGCCGTCTTACCTAGATTTCCAGTTCTGTCTCCCTAACCCTAACCAGAGGAAATGGCGGAGACTGGCTGTGCATGCCTTTAAATATTTTTGGGGAGGGCTTATTTTCAGGGAAGGGCTTATTTTTGAGGGAGGGTTTATTTTCAGGGGAACATGGTAAATCCCAAATTATACCTTTCTATGTGCTGACATAGAATCGGGCACGACTTAGCAATGGAGGAACAACAGCAGTATATTAAGATAACTGCACCATCACTTGAATCATTCTAGCTATCTATTTCTCTTCCAGCATGATTTTTCTAACACAACAAGAGGAAATGAAGACCATACGCCAAATGTTTGAAGACATTCAACCCTTGCTTGAGAAGGGGGTTGGGCTAGAAGACCTCCAAGGTCCCTTCCAACTCTGTTATCCTTCGTCCAATTGCACCCTTGCACTCTAACTGTGAACGTTAGTTCTCATATGGTTGAAAGTAAACTAGATCTGGCCGGTACTGAAACGAGGAACAGATGGAAGCTAAATCTCCTGCTCAAGAGGGAATCCATTCCAAAAGTGGTGTGTGCGTGTGAGAGAGCAAATAATAATAAAAAAAAAGATGGAAAAATTCTGAATATTGTTGATTTTAAATAGAGCAGGCATTCCGATACTCAAGTATTGCTAGAATTGTTTCCTCATGGCTCAACTTAATATTCATCTAGAGTTCCTCGATTCCTATCTATCTATCTATCTATCTATCTATCTATCTATCTATCTATCTATCTATCTATCTATCCCTGTCTGTCTGTCTGTCTGTCTGTTTGTCTATCTATCTATCTACCATCTCTCTCTCTCTCTCTCTCAACCTCCTGCTCCCCTCTTTCATCTATCTATCTTCTCTACCTGTGCCAATCAGATAAAGTCAAAGCAGATGAAAATCTGCAAAACTCTGGGATCCTATCACGGCTTATTCCATGCTTTTCTAAATTTATTTTCAAGAGTGGGGACTATGAAGCTCTTTTTAGTTGCTCCTTCATTGATCATTGTTTAACCGTTGGTCTGCAGGGCAATGTCTCCCTTGGCAAAACAGTCTAAAGAAGTCGAAAGTGCTCTTTTCATCTACAAGAGCAGATGTTCTAGCATCGAAGAAAGAGGGCAAGACGTGGCCTTCCAGATTCTTCAAAACAGATCATGAAAGGCCAAGGTTCTTTTGTGTTTTTGTGCTTTCACGTCCATGTTGACTCCTGGACAAGTCCCTGTAGATTTCTTGGCAAGCTTTCTTCAGACATGGTTTGCCGTTGCCTCCTTGCTAGAGCTGAGAGAGAGAGGGACTGGTCCAAGGTCACCCAGCTTCCTTTGTGCTCAAGGTGAAACTGGGAATTCATGAAATCCCAGTTCTAGCTTGATGCCTAAACCAGGCCATAACGCTGCCTCTCTTGAAGGCCAAGTTGGTAACTGCAAATTAAAGCCTTGGCCTCCAGTATCTGTTCCCCACACCCCAGGATCACTTCTGGGCCCCACCGAAGCACCCCAAGGCACTCTTAGAAAATAAAGCAGACGGATGTTTGCAGGTCAGTCCTTGGCTTGAAGGTGCAACTTCCCCCCCAAAAGACCAGTGGTAGAGAACATTGCAGGGAGTTAGAAAAGATACTAAAAGTTGACTTTGCAAATTAACAAGCATTGGCAGTTGAGTCACATCTACTGAACCACCATTTGCAAAGAAGGCATTAGTTTCGTGAGCGTACCCAACCTGCTCTCCAAAATCTCAACTGAAAAGACTCCGCACGGCAGAAGTAGCAATCTCACGCCCTCTTGATTAGGAACTTGGAGACTAAAGAACGGTTGCAGGAATTGGGTAGGGCTAGTCTAGCAAAAAGAAGGACCAGGGGTGACATGATAGCAATGTTCCAGTATCTGAGGGGCTACCACAAAAAAGACGGGGTCAAGCTATTCTCCAAAACATCTGAAGGCAGGATAAGAAACGACGGATGGAAACTCATCAAGGAGAGAAGCAACTGAGAACTAAGGAGAAATTTCCTGACAGTTAGGACAATTAATCAGTGGAACAACTTGCCTCCAGAAGTTGTGAATGCTCCAACACTGGAAGTTTTTAAGTAGAGTTTGGGGAGCCACTTGTCTGGAATGGTATAAAGTCTCCTGCTTGAACAGGGGGTTAGAGTAGAAGACCTCTGAGGTCCCTTCTATATTCTATATTCTATATTCTACTCTACTTTATCCTTGTCCTGTCCTGTCCTATCCTATCCTATCCTATCCTATCCTATCCTATCCTATCCTATCCTATCCTACCCTACCCTATCCTATCCTGTATTATCCTATCCTATCCTATCCTATCCCTATTCTATCCTATATTATCCTATCCTATCCTATCCTATCCTATCCTATCCTATCCTATCCTATCCTATCCTATCCTATTTCTATTTCTATTTCTATTCTATTCTATAAAAAGAAAACAAGCAAAGCAACAGGATGAGGCCAGCCAAATCTAATGGAACCCAATCACAGCACCCTTTCCCCCACAAAATCAAACCCAGTTCCTACATCTTCCAGCTTCTTCCTCTGCAGTTTTTGCTCCACGATGCGCTTCTGCCTCTCTTCCAAAAGCTGCCTTTTGTAGTTTTCTTGGTGTTTCTGTTGCTGGTGTTGGAGGGGCTGCAAGCAGGGGGGATCCGAACGGGATTTGTTCTCCTGCTGAAGTCGGAGGAACTCTCGGCGCAGGGTGGATTCCCCCGGCAGATTCACAATGGAGCTTCATTTAAAAACAGACATGGGTGCAAAATGAGAGAGAGAGAAGAACCACCAAACTCAGAGAGCACCAAGGAACCCTCGTTTTTCAACCCTGAGCTACAAATAGTCTCCTTTATTGGCACTTTCTTTCTTTTCAGAGCCCCCTTTTGCCATATGTACAAATCAACTATATCAGAGGGGGGAGAGGGAGGGAGAGAGGGAGGGAGGGAGGGAGACAGAAGGAGAAAGAGAGACAGAAGGAGAAAGAGAGTGAAGGAGAAAGAGAGAGAGAGAAAAGGAGAGAGAAAGAGAGACAGAAGGAGAAAGAGAGTGAAGGAGAAAGAGAGAGAGAAAAGGAGAGAGAGAGCGAGACAGGAAAAGAGAAAAGAGGGAGAGAGAAAGAGGGAGAGAGAAAAGGAGAGAGAGAGACAGGAAAAGAAAAAAGAGGGAGAGAGAGGTGGAGAGAGAGAAAAGGAGAGAGAGACAGGAAAAGAGAAAAGAGGGAGAGAGAAGTGGAGAGAGAGAAAAGGAGAAAGAGAAAGGAAAAGAGAAAAGAGGGAGGGAGAGATAATGGGAGAGAGAGAAATGAGAAAAAGAAAGGCGGAGAGAGAAAGGAATAGAAAAAGAAAGAGAAAGAGAGAGAAAGAGAAAGGAGAGTAAAAGGAGAAAAAGAGGGAGAGAGAAAGAAAGAGTAAAAGAGAGAGAGAGAAAAGAGGAAAAAGGAGAGAGAGAGAAAGAAAAATACAGAAAAAATAGGAAGGAAGGAAGGGAAAAAGAAAGAAGGAAAGAAGGAAGGAAGGAAAGAAAGAAACAACAAATGAAAGGAAGGAAGGAAGGGAAAAAGAAAGAAGGAAGGAAGGAAGGAAGGAAAGAAAGAACAAATGAAAGGAAGGAAGGAAGGAAGGAAGGAAGGAAGGAAGGAAGGAAGGATAATCTGTTTGACTAATTTTAGTATTAAGATAGCCCAGCAAATGCCAAAAAAAATTGCAGCATTGGAACATGCCAAAAAAGAAAAAGAGAGAAAAAAAAAACCCCTCTGAAGAACATTTCTGGTTCAGCTCCCAGCCGGGCCTCTGTTTTAGCAACTTTTCCGAATCCCATCATCCTAAAGCTGATTATCTGTTCGCCAGAGACCTCACTTCACCGCTGCCTTCCCCAAACCAATTTTAGCATCTGTTCACACTTTGCATTCAACAGCAAAAACACTGGAAGGGGAACAAAAGAAGGATTCAGCTATATTTTTTGGAATTTGTATGGAAACCCATCTGCTAAGGTTCTGGGTGGTTGGGGAGGGGCTTGGAGGGTGGGGGGAGTGGAGGAGAGGACATAAAAGCCCTAGGGAAAAAAAAAAAAAGAATCCCTGGTGAAGCTGAATTTCCTAAAAAAAATAAAAAAAACCTCAGCGGTTGGAGTAAGGGGCCAGGCACAATTTTTATTTTGCTTTGTTTAAAAAAAAAAGAAAGAAAAAAAAAAAGATGAAGAGCGCTTCGGATCCGTGGCTCCTTATTAGGCACAACTGGCTCCTTCCTTTTCACATCCAACCCACGCAGACTGTGGCCTACAATATTTATCTCCCCACCTTTTCTTACAAGGACACAATTTGTGGCTAGGGCTCTCTGATCTACCCAGGCTGTCATCTTCAGCGCGCTTTTTTTTTTTTTGCAAATCAGATCCTACAGAAAACCGTCACTCCGCTTAGGATAAACTGACATGGATTTCAACCAGGGGTGGGCTTTAAAAATTTTAGCAAGGGGTTCTCTGCCTGGTTGCTGGGTGGGCGTGGCCCTGGTGGGTGTGCCCTAGTCAGCCTCCTGCACCACGGCAGGGTGGCCGTTTTTGCCCTCCCCAGGCTCCAGAGGCTTTCCTCAAGCCTCTGGGAGGGCGAAAACAGCCTCCCCAGGCTCCAGAGGCCTTCTGGAGGCCAGAAATGGCCCGTTTCTGGCCTTCACAAACTTCCAGTAGGCTTGTTTTTCACCCTCCCCGAGCCTCCGCACACCCCCTGCACTTACCTACATCCAAAACGGGCCGCATGGGGACTCCTGGGAGAGGCGGGGTGAGGTGGGATGGGCAGGGTCAGCCAGGAGTGGGATTTGGGGGTTCTCCAAACTACACTGAATCTTAGCTAGAGGTTCTCCCGAACTCTTGTGAACCCCCAGCAGCCCACCCCTGACTTCATCCCGAATTAGCCTCTTCTAATAACTGTGAAGGTAACAGGTTTAACTTAGAAGACACCTGCCCCGTGGCCTCTATAGCTGGGATGGTCCAACCTCGGCAACTTTAAGACCTGTGTGGACCTCAACGGGATGGGGAGATGTTGGGCCCTTAGGAGACCATCCCGGAACTGTTCCAATTTGACCTGCCAATCCAATATCAGACCTTGGTTCTCCTTCGTCTTCGTTCAACTCGTCTCCTTCTTCCTCACTTCCGCTGTACTCATATTCTGTTTCATCTAAGAAAAAAAGAAGGATGGGAGGCAAAATTATACAAAAGAAGCATTATTGTTCCAAACATGGTACAGGAAATCTGTTCCATATGTTTGGGTGTGTATGTGTTTGTGAAAGGAAGGGGGAGTGCACATGGAGGAAAGGAATTGAGCTATCACATTGCTCTGTCTGTCTGTCTGTCTGTCTGTCTCTCTCTCTCTCTCTCTCTCTCTCTAATCTATCCTCTAAATCTATCATCTATATCTGTCATCCATCTGTCTACCATGTCTCTCTCTCTTTCATCTATCCATCTGTCCATCTCTCTCTCTCTCTAACTAATTTTCCTCTAAATTTATCATCTCTATCATCCATCTGTCTTCCATCTCTCTCTCTCTTTCATCTATCCATCTCTCTCTTTCTCTCTAATCTATCCTCTATATCTATCATCCATCTGTCTTCCATCTCTCTCTCTCTCTCATCTCTCTCTCTCTAATTTTCCTCCAAATCTATCCTCTATATCTATCATATATCTGTCTTCCATCTCTTTCTCTCTCTCTCTCTCATGTATCCATATTTCTCTCTCTAATCTATCCTCTATATCTATCTTCCATCTGTCTTCCATCTCTTTCTCTCTCTCTCATCTATCCATCTCTCTCTCTCTCTCTAATCTTTCATCTATCCATCTCTCTCTTTCTCTCTAATCTATCCTCTATATCTATCATCCATCTGTCTTCCATCTCTTTCTCTCTCTCTCTAATCTATCCTCTATATCTATCATATATCTGTCTTCCATCTCTTTCTCTCTCTCTCTCTCATCTATCCATCTTTCCAATCTATCCTCTATATCTATCTTCCATCTGTCTTCCATCTCTTTCTCTCTCTCTCATCTATCCATCTCTCTCTCTCTAATCTTTCATCTATCCATCTCTCTCTTTCTCTCTAATCTATCCTCTATATCTATCATCCATCTGTCTTCCATCTCTTTCTCTCTCTCTCTAATCTATCCTCTATATCTATCATATATCTGTCTTCCGTCTCTTTCTCTCTCTCTCTCATCTATCCATCTTTCCAATCTATCCTCTATATCTATCTTCCATCTGTCTTCCATCTCTTTCTCTCTCTCTCTCATCTATCCATCTCTCTCTCTCTCTCTAATCTTTCATCTATCCATCTCTCTCTTTCTCTCTAATCTATCCTCTATATCTATCATCCATCTGTCTTCCATCTCTTTCTCTCTCTCTCTAATCTATCCTCTATATCTATCATATATCTGTCTTCCATCTCTTTCTCTCTCTCTCTCTCATCTATCCATCTTTCCAATCTATCCTCTATATCTATCTTCCATCTGTCTTCCATCTCTTTCTCTCTCTCTCATCTATCCATCTCTCTCTCTCTCTCTAATCTTTCATCTATCCATCTCTCTCTTTCTCTCTAATCTATCCTCTATATCTATCATCCATCTGTCTTCCATCTCTTTCTCTCTCTCTCTAATCTATCCTCTATATCTATCATATATCTGTCTTCCATCTCTTTCTCTCTCTCATCTATCCATCTTTCCAATCTATCCTCTATATCTATCTTCCATCTGTCTTCCATCTCTTTCTCTCTCTCTCATCTATCCATCTCTCTCTCTCTCTAATCTATCCTCTATATCTATCATCCATCTGTCTTCCATCTCTCTCTCTCACAAACACATCTATCCATCTATCCATCTTTCTCTATCTATCTATCTATCTATCTATCTATCTATCTATCTATCATCTATCTATCTATCTTCTATCTATCTATCTATCTATCTATCTATCTATCTATCTATCTTCTATCTACCTATCTTCTATCTATTATCTGTCTATCACATCTTAAAGGTTGCCATTTGGGGAATTCTGGGAATTGAAGCCAACTCATCTTGAAGCATGCCAGCTGGGTATCTTGGGAGTTGAGTCCACACAAAGATTAACCATTTATGGCAAAAGGATCACCAAGAAGAGATGAAAAAGTCATTTCAACTGAGTTCCTATGTTCAAAATCTCACCCCCCCTTTTTATGTCGGTCACAAGCAGGCAACAAAGAGGTGGAGTTTGGGTCATGGTCAACTTCTTTGAGCCTTCCTTTACTCCCAATCTACGACAGGCTTTCCTTCGTCATTACTTGAGGTACAAACTGATTTTCAAACTTTACCCTTCCATGCAAACAACTTTTTAAATCAATAATGGCAAGAATGTAGAAATCACCTTTTTCTCCCTTTTTCTTCCTGGTCCTATCTAAGTGATCTTTTAGCAAGATGCGTACTTGGCGTTCGTTTTGCATGTCCCTGATGAAGGAATGTTTGAGCAGAGTCTCCGTCACAGGGCGATGTGTGTAATTTTTGACCAAGCAACTGTCGACAAAGTTGAGAAACTTTTTTGACCTAAAACAAAGAAAAGAAAAGAAATCGCGAAAAATGACACAAACAATTTAACTTGATGGAGAACTTTGATTGTCCTTTCTTTCTTCCACAATGCCAGCAAAATATTTGGTTCCCCATGTCCTACTAAGCCAAGATTTGGCTTTTTACGGTGCCTTGTTAAACTAACCAGAATCAGCCTTATGGATGAGCAAACTAACCATGGCTTGCTTACTTTGACTTTCTTCCTCTTTGGTGGGCTAATTCTAAGCCTTCTAATTGTGGGGTCCTTGGTGCTCTCTGAGCTTGGTTTTAATTTATTTATTTATCAAAATTTTCTTGCAGATGTTTCATTACCTAGCTACTGTGTTTCCCCTAAAATAAGACATCCCGTGATAATAAGCCCAATCGGGCTTTTAAGCGCATGTGCTAAAATAAGCCTCCCCCCAAAAATAAGCCCTCTCCATAAATATTTAAACGCAGAGCTGGAAATCAGGTAAAATGGCAAGAGGAGCCTCATCTTGCTCCACCCGCCCCAAAATAGTAAGACCTCCCCGAAAATAAGGCCAAGCGCTTATTTTGGGGTTCAAAAAAATATAAGACAGGGTCTTATTTTTGGGGAAACACGGGTAGATAACATCATCAGTACTATCAAGAGGAAACCATTGCTTCCGCCAACACTGATAAGGCAGGCCTGTCAGATATATAGATATATAAACAGAGAGCAAACTTCACACCCTTCTAACACTGATGATGTTCCCTAGTTGGGTGATGAAACGTCTGCAAAAAAACCAACCACACTCAAGACAGCGCCTGGACTTCAGTCTGAAGGACGTGATGAGATGGCAACTGTTGGGAACCCATAAAGACCTTCCACCAGTGGTGGGATCCTTCCGTTTAACAACCAGTTCGGTGATTGCATGCTTTGCTAAGGATATTCTTGGCTCATAACCGAAGTTGTAGGTTATTGAGCAGAGTACCCTTTGAGTAAACGCATGAAAAGCAACTGGGAGTGGTTGTGAACAATCACAGTTAACATACAAACACACTGAGTTGTTGTAGTCTTTTACTTTTAGAAAAAAGTAAAGCAAAGTCCAAAAACAATCCAAGTCATACACAGATAAGACAAGAGTTAAAAGATCAATCCAGGGATATTTCAAGTACAAAGTCTTCTTACCAGTTGTAGTCATACACAATAAAACAGTTCTTTTTGAGTTTCAAAAACAGGAACAAGTTCAATATCAAAACATTCAATAAATAATAGAAAGCAACATGTAGCTATGATCAAACAGTGATCATGCAGAGAGATCAGGTAGAGAGTTACAGCAAATATGCAGGTAAAATGGTGTAGTATCCACACAAGCCATGATCCTGACTTCCCTTAAGTACATTGGCTACAGAGCTTAGCCAATCAGGATACAGGATGATGCAATACAGTCTTAAAGCAATGTAATACCTTTCTGACTGCAAACATATATTGTTGGTTTATATATTGCCTGACCAACTAGTTAGACAAATAACCATTTCCTAACATGATTCACGCAGTGTGTGCGCATGCGCAGTGCAACGAAAAATCATCTTCCGCGTTAGTGCTAGGGAATTAAAACAGCTGAGGCACGGCAATCCGCTCTGTCACAATTATCAGCTGTGAAGATAAAGGTAAGTAAAGCGCATAGGCGGAGGGACAGGCCCAGCTGATCGTCGGAGCTACTGGTTCACTTGAACCGGTCCGAACCGGTAGAATCCCACCCCTGCCTTCCACCCTAACAAGAGACAACTACACATTCATTCTAATTGAAATCGATGCGTTACCATTTCCTAGACTTCAGTTTCGGAGAAGGGTTCCGTGGAATCAGAAAGAGGGCTCTCATCGGATGCATGTCACACAACGCTACAATAAATAAAAAAAAAACACATCCACACAAACAAAAAAAATATATACTTTGAGCGGTTTTACATTCCCCACTGCCCATCACTGTTGCTTAAATTCTCTAATTCTGCATCGTGAAATACTAAAAACCAATCTGGAAGCTTCATCTGAAACTGATTGGCCCCTCCCATAGGAAACAAAAGAGGAGCAAACGGGAAGTGGGCTTTTGCAGGAAACAATTAGTTCGTTTGGTCGTTTCAAGAGTGGAAAGTTCTGTTCATGACTCTAAGAGACTCTGTGCCAAGTTTTGCCTTGTACTGTGTTTGGAAACTAGTTATCTGGCAGCTTGCCAAGCAAGATAAGGTCTGTGTTGATAAATATTCCTCTGAAAGACTGTTTGCCCGGCCTTGCTGACTGCGAATGAAAGGAATTCACAGTCGTGTAAATAAAAGGGGTTTTGCCAGGACAAAGGCTCTGCTTCATGCTTTTTAGGGAAGCTTAGGTCAGAACAAAAGGAAAGAGATGTTATTGGTTGTTCCTGTCGTGACCTAGGCTTCCTGAGTCATTAAAACACACGAGTAGTCCCAAAAACCTCTTTTATTGCAACAGCTGTGAATTATTTTCATTCACAGCTGAGTCCCAATTAGTTGCAAAAAGTCCTTCGGGAGAAGTCCTTCGGGATAATCACCAACCTTTACCTCCCTTGACACGCTGCCAAAAACCTTCTTGGCAAAGCCACACGGAGTCCAGAATCAAACAGAGATGCCGACTGGGAACAGAATTAACAACGTTGCTTTCCTGCAAAGGGCCCACGTACCTTTGCTCCTCTGTTAAGCCTTATGGGAAGGGCCAATCATCTCTAGGCCTTACTCCCAAGTTGTCCCTTTTGTTTTAACTGTTCTTGCCTTCTGGCAGCTCTAGGGAAAGGCTCCTCCTGTTCCTCTGCCTCTCTAATGTCTGACTCTGGAGGCTCTGGAGTCTGCGCATAACTCCCAGATGACCCTGGCCCCATCTCTGTGATGCAGAGCCCTCGTCCAAGCCTTCCCCAGCCTCCTCACTGTCCAACTCTGCTGCCAGCTCCGCAGGCTGCTGGCAGACCACAACAGATGTCCACCAATGAACATCTTCAGAAGGTTCTTCTCCCCATGGATAGTGTTCCTTTGATTGGCCAGACAACACGTGACTCATCCAGTTGCATGTCTCAACTGGCCTTGGATGATAAGGAGTGTTAAAGCCAAACTCAGCTCTGCAATGGGCTGATACCACAACTCATAATTCCCACTCAGCCAATCTAGATAGGAAAGTTCTTCACTTGCTCTGAAAACCACAAGAAAGACGACTCTGAATGTGAGAAGCGTCTTTCTCTACCTTTCTTGCACTTATTACTTCTAGTAAGACAAAGGCCTTGCTAATTTTCACGATCCCCTCCAGCTGTTAACGCCTCGTTATTTCCATATTAGCCTGTATTGTCTGACACAAAAAACCCACAATTCTTGCAGCTGTGACCCAGCCTGGGGGGATGGGGGCAGAAGGAGATTTTTGTGGTGTGGAAGCCACACAATGACTTCAAAAGCGGGTAAGAATTGAACACATACCAAGTAGCGGTTCCATATTTTTTTTTCCTTTTTAACAAGAGCAGAGTTAGCTGTCGGACGCATTTAACAGAGTTGGAAGGGACTTTGGAGGTCTTTTAGTCCAACCCCCTTCTCAAACAGGAGACCCTACACCATTCTGGACAAAGTTTTGTCTAATCACTTTTTAAAAACTTCCAGTGTTGGAGCACTCACAACTTCTGAAGTCCAGTTATTCCACTGATTGATTGTTCTCGCGGTCAGGAAATTTCCCCTGAGTTCTAAGTTGCTTCTCTCCTTGATTAGTTTCCCTCTGTTGCTTCTTTTCCTGCCCTCAAGTGCTTTGGAGAATAGGATGACCCCCTCCTCTGTATAACAACCCCTCAAATATGGGAACATGGCTATCATGTCACCCCTAGTTCTTTTTCTTCACTGGTCTAGCCATGCCCACTTCCTGCAACCATTTTTCATATGTTTTAACCTCCAGGCCCCTAATCATCTTAGTTGCTCTTTTCTGCACTCTTTCCAGAGTCTCTACAGCGTTTTTATAATGTGAGGACCAAAACCAAACATGAAATTGTGGTCATCATCATCATCATCATTTAATGATCCCATAATCCCTTGCGGAGTGGAGTCTGGGCAACTGAATGGAGCTAGCAGAGTGTTGACTGGCTGGATGCCCTTCCTGTCACCAATGCAGAGTTTTTTTTAACCCAGTAGATATATATTCTCATTGTGCCCAGAGAGAGAAATATCTGCCTCTACCTAGGATTGAACTCACAGCCTCCTGATTCTGAGAGGAGAGCTCCACCTCTAGGACACCGCACCACTCCCAAACATGAAATTGTGACACTGTTGAAAAATCAGTTGGTCACAGGGTCAAAAGCTGCCAGATAACCCCACAAGCCACGAAGGATAAGATGCAGTCAACTTACGGGGAGCTCCTTCAGCCATTTCGATCGCGGTGATACCTAAGGACCACAAGTCACTCTGGAAAACAAAAGTTGTTGATGAATGAAAACCAAGAGTCAAACAGATTTGCTTAAGGCTTTGTGTATTATGTGGAGGTAGAGAACCAGATTAAGGAAGACTAAATTTAGTTCATTGTTGCTCAACCTTGGCAACTTGAACTTGTGTGGATTTCAACTTCCAGCCAGAGGTGAAATGCTACTGGTTTGGACTGGTTCACCCGAACCGGTAGTAAAAAAATGCTACCGGTTCGGTAGCAGACTTAGAGCATTTCAGCCCTGCTCCCAGCATAGGTGCCTGGGGAATTTTGGGAGCTGAAGTCCACACATCTTCAAGTTGCCAAGGTTGAGAAATCCTGGTTTAGTTAATCATGGATATTCATGGCACGTGAACACAGTCAATCTGTTACAGGCAGCAACTATGGAAAAAAAGACACAGGCTTGACAGAAGTTTGATCTACTTGCTCAATCTGTGCATTTCCCACAGGTTGGGATACACCTTTACAGAACCACAAAGTTGCCTAGCTAATTATCGACGTGGCCAATATGGAGGAACATCTTAGGTAGCCAGGAGTCGTTCCTCTGTCATCCAAAGCAGCAACGAGCATCGAATCAAGGAGCATTGATAAGGAAAACCTTTGAGTATCTTCTTCCCTCTTTTTCCTGCAAAATAGTTTTCCGTTACTGCCAGCCCTCCTTTAAGGATGATGATGCTCGCTTTGCAGAAAATTCAAAAGGATTCTTGGATTCACACAAAGGTGTGACCCTCTCTTGCTACTCATTAAAGCACTCCATCTTTCTCCTTGAAAGTGGATAGGGCCAGTGGTGGATTCCAACCAGTGTTATCGCTGGTCCTCTTCGCGCACGCACTTTGCATGCGATTGCTTCGCTCACGTGCGCGACGAACTTGCGCTCTGCGTAAGCGCATTAGATTTCTGCCCAGCTGAGGCATAGCAATCGACTCTGCCACGCCTATCAGCTGGGCTAAAAACGACAAATAAAGATAGGTATAACACGGGGGCAGGCGGGAGGGCCCAGCTCACAGTCATAGAGAACCGGTTCGCTGACGTCACATCATCACCACTACCGGTTCGCCCGAACCGGCCCGAACCGGGAGCAACCCACTACTGGATAGGGTTCCTTTAATGAGTGTTTGAGAAAGGCTGAACTCGTGCAGAGTTTTTCAAAAGCACTTTTGAAGCATCCTTGGATCTAGTCTCTCATTTAAGGATACGTAGCTTCAAACTGGAGCAAAGTGCAGCTGGTATCGATCAAGGATGAAGGAAGGAAGGAAAGAAAGAAAAGGGCAGAAATCAAGATGAAGGATAGAAGGTGAGACAGAAAGGATACTGGCTCGAAAGTCCAGGATGGCTGCATTTCAAAGAGAATAAAAGGCAATATTTATGACCAAAGGCAGTGCTAAGACAAGCAGTTCATTTTGAGGGGGAAAAAAGAGGAAATAAGAATACGCTCAGCCATGTATGTCTGTCTGGGTCTAAAAGAGAATTTGGGAAGTGAGAAGCACTTCACCTTCTTTCCACTTTCCTGCTGATGATAGATAGAGATAGATAAGGTAAAGGTAAAGGTTCCTCTCGCACATATGTGCTAGTCATTCCTGACTCTAGGGGGCGGTGCTCATCTCCGTTTCAAAGCCGAAGAGCCAGCGCTGTCCGAAGACATCTCCGTGGTCATGTGGCCGGCATGACTCAACGCCAAAGGTGCACAGAACACTGTTACCTTCCCACCAAAGGTGGTCCCTATTTTTCTACTTGCATTTTTTACCTGCCTTCAAACTGCTAGGTTGGCAGAAGCTGGGACAAGTCATGGGAGCTCACCCTGTTATGCGGCACTAGGGATTTGAACCGCTGAACTGCCAATCTTTCAATTGACATGCTCAGCGTCTTAGCCCCTGAGCCATTGAGTCCCTTAGAGATAGATAGATAGATAGATAGATAGATAGATAGATAGATAGATAGGTAGGTGGGTGGAAGGTTAGGTGGGTTGGTTGGATGGATGGATGGATAGATAGATAGATAGATAGATAGATAGATAGATAGATAGATAGATGATAGATAGATAGATAGAAGATAGATAGATAGATAGATAGATAGATAGATAGATAGATAGATAGATGATAAATTCATAGAAGGATGGCTAGATGGACAAAAATAGATGATAGAGGCATAGAGTTATTTAGATGGATAGATAAGTGGATGGATGAATGGATAGATAATAGATGAATAAAAAGAGGGATAGATGGAGATATAGATAGATGATAGGTGTATAGATGATATTTGAATATATAGATGGATGGACAGACAGACAGAAAGATATCTTGAGGTTGCCAAGGTTGGATACCCTGATTAATACCATTGCAAAGTTCAATTGGAGGAATTATTTTTTTTACTGCTAATAAGGAGCAAATGTATGATTCCTTTCCACTGACTTGGAGTGGATAGACCTCAATGGGAAAACTTACTCTGTAGTCATAGGTCGATTCTGGGTTTTCATCACAAGCAATGACTTCAGGCGCCATCCAATAAGGTGTCCCAATAAAAGTGTTTCTCCTGCCAATCGTCCGATCCAGCTGAGCGCTGACCCCAAAATCAACTGCAAAGAGGAGGGAAAAAAAGGGGGGGGGATCACAAAGCAATAACTTTGATAACTGTGGCTTAAGAAAAGAAGAAGAAGAAGAAGAAGGAGAAGGAGAAGGAGAAGGAGAAGAAGAAGAAGAAGAAGAAGAAGAAGAAGAAGAAGAAGAAGAAGAAGAAGAAGAAGAAGAAGAAGAAGAAGAAGAAGAAGAAGAAGAAGAAAGAGGAGGAGGAGGAGGAGAAGAAGAAGAGGACCCAGATTGTTGGGGGCAAGATACTGATTCTGTAAATGGCTTAGAAAGGGATATAAAGCACTATGAAGTGGTATATCGGTGTAAGTACTATTGCTATTTTCCTTTCCCCCCTTTTTTTCCTTCCTTCCTTCCTTCCTTCCTTCCTTCCTTCCTTCCTTCCTTCCTTCCTTCCTTCCTTCCTTCCTTCCCATTGATTAAAATGCAGTATTACAGACTACCTCTGCCCACTGCCAGCAGTTCGATTGTAACTGGCAGAAGTTTGAGTCAGCCTTCCATCCTTCCGAGGTGGGTAAAATGAGGACCCAGATTGTTAGGGGCAATATGCTGACTCTGTAAACTGCTTAGAGAGGGCTATAAAGTACTGTGAAGCGGTATATAAGTCTGAGTGCCATCGCTATTAGCAACAAGCATTGTGGTCCCAATTGTGTTTGTAAGTCAAGGACTATCTGTACTCCAGCTTTTTTACAACAGGCTTGTGACATTGAAGACAATTTGGGCTGCTCGTCACGAAAACCAAAAGTGTCAGATACGTACCCAATTTCACTTCAGCGTTTTCCGTTAACAGCACGTTCTGCCCTTTAATATCTCGGTGGATAACATGGTGGGCGTGTAAATGGGACAGACCCTAGAAGAAAGATAACCCAGCTTTAGCTTTCTAGCCCATTTCTGCATCTTTTCAAACCACAGAAACTATAGATTCCTACTGCAAGCGCCTAGGATAACAAAGCAAGGTGCGACTCCGCTCATCAGCTGGGTTGGGAATTATGGAACTGCACAACTTGCACCCAACTGGTGAATGGAGAAGGCAGATCTGGTTCATCACACCAAGCTTTGGAAAGATGGCAAGTAATGTTGTCGTTGTTGCTTTTGTTGCTAGTTGCGAAGTCGTGTCTGACTTCCTCCAGGACTTCCTGTCCTCTACCATCCCCCAGAGTCCATTTAAGCTCACGCCGACTGCTTCAGTGACTCCATCCAGCCACCTTGTTCTCTGCCGTCCCCTTCTTCTTTTGCCCTCAATCCTTCCCAGCATTAGGCTCTTCTCCAGGGAGTCCTTCCTTCTCATTAGGTGGCCAAAGTGTTTGAGTTACATCTTCAGGATCTGGCCTTCTAAAAAGCAATCAGGGTTGATCTCCTCTAGGACCGACCAATTGGATCACCTTGCAGTCCAAGGGATTCGCAGGAGTCTTCTCCAGCACCAGAGTTCAAAGGCCTCCATTCTTTGGTGCTCAGCCTTCCTTATGGTCCAACTTTCACAGCCATACATTGCAACCAGGAAAACCATCGCCTTGACTATACGATGCCAAGTAATACATCCCGTTTAATAAGAACTCCAAGGCAGACAATTTCCTCAAATAACATTTTATTGGGACATATCAAAATTGGCAACATTCCTGGTGAAAAACCAACTCTAAGTGCTCCCCAGTTTTTCACCCAATTAAACGACAAATTTTGTCTCTCTCTCTCTCTCTCTCTCTCTCTCACACACACACACACACACACACCAGAGTCTTCAGTCACATGGTCCAATCAGCATACAGTCCAGTTGCTAAGTGACCTCAGTCTCCATCATGTTAAAACCTGCACTAACGTCCTTGATTCCCAGGGGAAAGAATTTTATTTAGGCTACATTACCCCAGCTATGGTGCTGGAGAAGACTCCTGTGAGTCCCTTGGACTGCAAGACAATATAACCGGTCAGCCCTGAAGAAGAGAACCTCCCTAAGAAATGACAAAAAGGAAAATGGCCCCAGTTCGGCCAACTTCAGAGTTGACAGTCAGGTTGAGCCACAGTGGTGCAGTGGTTAGAGTGGAGTATTGCAGGCTACTTTTGCTGCCTGCTGGCTGCCTGCAATTTGGCAGTTCGAATCTCATCAGGCTCAAGGTTGACTCAGCCTTCCATCCTTCCGAGGTGCGTAAAATGAGGACCCAAATTGTTAGGGGCAAGAGGCTGAGTCTGCAAACCATTTAGAGAGGGTATGTTGTATGTTGGTCATTTCCAAGCCAGCTTTGAAGAGTTTAATTCAACATTTCAACCCAAGGATACTTACTCGAAGGACCTCTCTGCAGATGTAGGCAATCCAATCTTCCTTGAAGCAATTCCCCTTTGTTTTCTTCACCAGATCTGTGACAGATCCGGCCCCACAATACTCCATGACCAACTGAGGAATTGAGAAACGAAAATGAAAAACAAAATGATGGTCTGATGGTACAGAAAGTTTACACGCACGCCTTCTTTCTGAGGGGTCCTTATAGTTCTCTGAACTTGGTTGGTCCTTGGTTGGTTTGCGAAAAAACCACCACCAAGCTCAGAGAGCATCAAGGACCCCAGAGCCCTCTTCCTCCTCTTCCTCCCTCCTCCTCCACTCCACAAACCCCCACTCCCTTCTAACACTGACGTCATTACCTAGTTGAGTAACGAAATGTGTGCAAGAGAACTGCCAAACTCAGAGATCACCAAGGAGCCCTCTTTTTTCAACCCTGAGCTACAAATAGTCTCCTTTATTGGCACTTTCTTTCTTTCCAGAGTCCCCTTTCGCCATATGTACAAATCAACTATATCAGAGAGAGAAAGAGAGAAAGAGAGAGGGGGGAGGAGGGAGGGAGGGAGAAAGAGAATAAAGGAGAAGGAGAGAGAAGGAAAAATGGAGTGAAGGAGTGAAGGAGAAAGAGAGAGAAGGAGAAAGAGAGGGAGAGAAGGAGAAATAGAGTGAAGGAGAAAGAGAGAGGAGAAAGAGAGTGGAGAAAGAGAGAGAGAAGGAGAAAGAGAGAAGGAGGGAGAAGGAGAGAAGGAGAAAGAGAGAGTGAGGGAGAGAGAGAAGGAGAAAGACAGTGAGAAAGAGAGAGAGAAGGAGGGAGAAGGAGAGAAGGAGAAAGAGAGTGAAAGAGAGAGAGAAGGAGAATGAAGGAGAAAGAGAGAGAAGGAGAGAGAGAGTGAAGGAGAGAGAGAAGGAGAAAGAGAGGGAGAGAAGGAGAAAGAGAGGAGAGAGAAGGAGAGAGAGAAGAGAGAGAGAGAGAAGGAGAAAGAGAGGGACAGAAGGAGAAAGAATGAAGGAGAAAGAGAGAGAAGGAGAAAGAGAGAGTAACGGAGAGAGAGAGAAGGAGAGAGAGGGAGGGAGAGAGGGAAGGAGAGAGAGTGGGAGGAGGGAGAAAAGGGGGGTGGGAGAGAAGGAGAAAGAGAGAGAGAAAAGAAGAACTGGGACTGGAATTGGAACTGGATCATGAATTTCAGTGCCCTCACCATACAGTTGAAATATTAGCCTTAAAAACCCAGCATGCCCCCGTAGAGACTGACTTGCCGAAGCTCCCCACCCCAATGTAACCCCTTCCACAGTAACTACGGCTAAGACACAATTGACACAATGGCTTCCCTTAGATTCCTCTGCTCTCATCACACGGATTCCTAATTACACGGACAACTGTGCAAAGCGACCATTTACGGCGGCTATCCGTCAGCTTCCAGATGGCCACTCGCGGCGGCCCATCTCCCAGCGCAACCACAAAATGGTTGAGATTAGCGAAGACCTGAGAAGGCTACAGAGAATGCGGCATTTTGCATTTTGAGCCTGATCTGCAGCGTCTCTAAAGCAGTGGTGGGTTTCAAATTTTTTTACTACAGGTTCTATGGGTGTGACTTGATGGGCATGGCAGGTGAAGGATACTGCAAAATCCCCATTCCCTTCCCACTTCAGGGGAAGGATATTACAAAATCTCCATTCCCTCCCCACTCTGGGGCCAGCCAGAGGTGGTATTTGCTGGTTCTCTAAACTACTCAAAATTTCCGCTACCGGTTCTCCAGAACTGGTCAGAACCTGCTGGAACCCATCTCTGCTCTGAACCCATGGATGATAGAAGGCTTCAGACAAAATAGTCCGTGGAGGCTCCTGTGCTCGCACAGAGTTTTCTCAACCCCCTTCGGTATCTCCTTGACCACTCCTAACTCTCCCTTCCTTCCATTTTAGCAGATATCTGGCCTCTTTAAGAGACAATACAGAGCAAAGATTCATATATCTCGGTGTCTTCTTCTAAAATAAGAAAGGAGAAAGCAGAGAGGCAAGGTCTGCAAGAAAACAACCGAGCTCGTTTGTTACTCCATGGGAACCGAGAGTTATCTAAATTTCCAAACACGTGCAGGAAAAAACGAAAGGGAAGAAGAGACTTACCCATAACTGGTCATCTTGACCTGCTGGACTTTTCTTGACAAAAGCACCGTAATAGGTCGCGATGTTCCGATGGTGAGAGTACTTCTTCAGCATATTAATTTCCAATTTGATTTCTTCCTCCTCATCCTAAAATGAACAAAAAGGCAGGATATGAAAATGGAGGCGACACTACCCGTGTTTCCCCGAAAATAAGACCCTGTCTTATATCTATATATATATTTTTGCCACCAAAAATAGCACCAGGTCTTACTTTTGGTGGAGGATGTCATCTTCACCTCCACTGGTGGGATTCAAATAATTTAACAACTGGTTCTCTGCCCTAAATACTGGGTGGGTGGGTGCGGCCATGGTGGGCGTGGCCAGGGGTGTGTGACAGGCAGCACTTGGCCTCCTGCACCCCCTTTGGAGCAAAAATGGGCCACGGGGATGCCCCCCACGCCCCATTTTGGGCCGAGTAGGTCTCCCTGCACTTACCAGGGAGCCAAAATGGGGCATGTGGGGACTCCTGGAAGGGGAGGGGAGGGGAAGGGCCAGCCAGCAATTTAACAACCGATTCGCCTGAACTAGCCCGAACCGGCTGAATCCCACCACTGCTCACCTCACTTGCATGCCCCGCCCCCCAGCCTCCTTTTCATTTTTCAGAGGCCTTCGGGAACTTCTTCAGCTTTGGATGGTTGCAGCCAGGCTTCGCACACCTCGGCCCATTTCTTCTGCAACCGGCAAGGCTTTCCTGGATCTTTCCAAAGCTCTGGATCCAGAGTTCTGTTATCGGCCACAGAGGCCTCCAGGAAAGACTTGCCGGCTGCAGAAGAAATGGGCCGAGGTGTGCAAGGCCTGGCTGCAACCATCCAAAGGTAAGTAGTAGGGCAACTCCACCCACCCCCACATCCCCACCCTAGCTTAATTTTTACCTGTGCACCCTGGAGTGCTTGGAGCCTTAATTGGGGCTTATTTTGTGGGTAGGGCTTATATTGGGTGCACATGTAAAAATCAAGCTAGGACTTATTTTCTGAATAGGTTGTATTTTGGGGCAGGGGAGAAACAGGGTATCTTGGGAGCTTCTCCAGAATTCTCTTGACTTGAGATCAAAGAAGTCTAGGCCAACTTTCTGCCTGTCTTTGCGTGTTGTTATTTTGTTGCTACCAAAAACCCTGACCAGGATATTAGTCTGGTTTATTAGGTGGCATAAAGACCTCTGACCCATGAAGGAGATGTCGGCGGCTTGATGGGCATAATGCTGTTGAGATCCAATGGTTGGTGTCTACGTTTGTAAATTATTCCGAAATTCACACATGAATATGCAAAGGATATACTGCCCTACCAAATGTTGGGCTAGCCTTCTTTTTTCCTCCTCAACCCATAGAAACAGCACGCACGCCAATAACCGAGTCTAAACAGCTCATTTATCATCGGATGTGAATTGTTCTGTGGCTGAATCGCTGCAAATTGGGCCTCAGTGATGCAGAATAGGCAACAGATTGCGGTAAAAAAAGAATTCCACACTGTTCGCTAGGTAGGGTCGGGGGTGGGCTGCTGGGGCTTGGTAGGGGTTCGGGAGAACCTCTAGCTAAGATTCTGTGCAGTTCAGAGAACCCCCAAATCCCACTCCTGGCTGGCCCCGCCCAGATCATGTCCTGCTGCCTTGATTTCAGATTCGGTCCCCACGTTCAACTAAGAGCTAGCAAAATTAGATGTCAATTTGGTGAGGTTCTCCAAGTCAAGAGATAAGGTTCAGAGGCATGATCTGAAGTTGCAGGTTATCTCTCAAGGAAAGGCAGAGCACCTGGAGATAAAAGGAGAAGACCAGGATGGACCTGGGAGATAAGAAAATACGATAGTGTAAACATGTCCAACCACAGGGCGTCTTCTTCTTCTTCTTCTTCTTCTTCTTCTTCTTCTTCTTCTTCTTCTTCTTCTTCTTCTTCTTCTTCTTCTTCTTCTTCTTCTTCTTCTTCTTCTTCTTCTCCTCCTCCTCCTCCTCCTCCTCCTCCTCCTCCTCCTCCTCCTCCTCCTTCTCCTTCCCCTTCCCCTTCCCCTCCTCCTCCTCCTCCTCCTCCTCCTCCTCCTCCTCCTCCACCTCCTTTTCTTAAGCCACAGTTGTCAAAGGTATTGTTTTGTGATTCCTTCCATTTTTTCCCACACTTTGCAGTTGATTTTGGGGTCAGCGCTCAGCTGGATCAGACGATTGGCAGGAGAAACATTTTTATTGGGACACCTTATTCTCCTCCTCCTCCTCCTCCTCCTCTTCCTCCTCCTCTCCTTCCTTCCTTCCTTCCTTCCTTCCTTCCTTCCTTCCTTCCTTCCTTCCTTCCTTCCTTCCTTCCTTCCTTCCTTCTTCTTGGTCTTACAAATACAGCTCCTTGCCAGAAAGTGGTGGGTAGTTTTGATGCCCAGGATACTTATAAACCTCTGGAACATCCAATATTCCAGACCATATGAAATATACCATTACAGTGGTCTGCCACTGGGACCAGAGGTTTAGCCTTCTGAGCTTTCGGACTCGTGCTGGAACCCATTTTCAGGGTTACCTCTGTGACCTTTGCCTTCATTTGTGAAATATACAGTTTCACAACTGTATCTCTGTTACCTTTGCCTTTGTTTGTGAAATATACAGTTATTTCTACTCAACCCCACATCAGCAGTGGATTGCTCCCAGTTCGGCTCCTTTTGGGTGAGCTGGTAGCAATGGCAGGAGGCAACGCCCACCCCTCCAGACGTCATCAAAAACACTCTGCGCATGCTACCAATAGCAAACCAGTAGTGCCAGGATTTGAAACCCACTAGTGCCCCACAAGTTTCATTGGCATCAAGCCAGCCCCACCACACCAGCATTCACCGCTCCTATCATCAACCACTTTTCCTTAGTGTTCTGTCCCCAACCCCACGCGCACACACCAACAGACGTTCAGGAGTTAAAGACCAAACCAGCTGGCAAAATCCTTTTCCTTATGATAACGGAACTTGGCAACAACCTAGTGGCTGCCTGCCAAGAGTTTATTATTTACAAAGAGGAGAGATAACTTCTCCCCATTCTGATACATCAAAGGAAAGCAGCTCAATAATTACAATCAAGTCCAGAGATAATCCAGTCTTAAAGCAAAAGTCCGGCAATGCAGAATGGTGTGGAAGCTTTCAGCTTTGTTCATCGCAAGGTTTGACTGGCCACCACGCTCCCTTTTATATCCTGTGGGGTGTGGTCCAGTGACTCAGCCTAATCTCGGGCACGCCCTTTCTTCTGTTGCGTGCGCTTATCTCTGTGATGCTGGCATGGGTCCAGCCAAGACTCATTACCCTCATCACTGTCCATCTGTGGCTGCGTGGACATGCTTGGCCCTGGCCCTATCTCTTGCCCTTCGGCGGACACCGAAGGCATTGCCAGAGAGGAGGGTCCTGGAGAGGGAGGCCTTGCCAACTCCTCCCCTTCACTCTCGGAGTCCTCTCCTGACGATGACATAGGCTCTGGTAATGGAGCCACAACATTTAGATCCAAAGAAAGCCACCAAGTTTCCACTTCGCCAAGAAGCACCCTGCCCGCTTTGCTCCGTCGGACCTCCGAAAGCCAAGTTGGCAGACCCCAAATCTCTTCGCCCGTCCAGCCGTTCGCAATGGGGAAGTGCTCTCCACCCCTCCCCGAAACGCACAACCGACTAATTTCTGCCTGGCAGATGGGCTGATTATCCCACGGTGACCAACAGTACATTTTGCTGCCTGAGCAGCTCACGACAGAAGCTGCTCAAAGATAAAGACGGAAAGGGACTCGAAGCAGCAGCTGAAGAAAAATGGTGCCAGCCTTCTTGGAAGAACAGAGCAAACACATTTTAAGGCCCGTTGCTTGCAAAGGCAAAAATTTGAAGCTGCTGAATTTAGATCTCCCTCCCCCCAGTTCAGGATGCTTACGAAGCAAGTCGGCGGGTGTTAAAATCTATGCCCGTTCTTAAAAGGAAAAAAAAAAAAAGAAATTGAGGAACGGAGACCACAAAAACAGAAATAAAACGGGCAACTTCTCCTTGTCTGAGCAACACTGCTGTAGACTCCGAAGAGTAAAGAGGCTGGTTGATGTTAAGAAAACCCAGCCAGCTTTTCAACTTATTAGAAAAAGTTTTTTTCTCCTGAATCCCACCCAAAAAAAAAAAGGTGATGTCCCTTCTGCTGGACAATACAGGTAGCCCTTGGCTTACAACAGTTCATTTAGGGACCGTTCGAAGTTACAACAGCCCTGAAAAAAGTGACCTATGACCGCCGTGATCAAAATTCAGACGCTTGCTAACTGACTCCTATTTTTGATGGCCTCAAGTATCCTCGAGTCACGTGATTCTCCTTCGGCAAGCTTCTTACCAGCAAAGCCAGATTCATTGAACCAGTGTTCTTAATTTAATCACTGCACTTAACAACCGGGCTACGAAGCGTCGTAAAATGGGAAAAATTTAATGAACACATGTTTTGCTTAGCGACCCAAATTTGGGCCTCCCTTGCAGTCATGAGTCGAGGACTACCTGTAAAGCTCTCCCCTTGATTCTCTGGATTCCCAGTCCTTGTGTGAGTCTCAAACGCAACTGTCCCTTGTCTCCGAGGGAGTGACGAACTTGTTTCTCAAAACAAACAAGTTCATTATTTTTTTTCCCGGCCTCTGCTCACCTCGGTTACATTCATAACCTTGATTGCCGCCAGCTGCCCTGTTTTCACGTGGCGACCCTGGAAAAAGAGAGAGAGAGAAAAAAACACCAATAAAGCCAATAAAAGCATCCCAAAATACCTAATGATAGCCCAGTCAATGGCCTGTACAAGCCAACACACCGAATCCATCATTTTGAAATACAACGTTGTAAAATGGCCCGTTTGAAAGCCGCATCCAGAGCGACTCGAACAATTTGCACAGAGCCTAATGGGAAATCGATATTCTGCCGGTTTGGAGCGATCTAACGTCGTGATTTAACATTGGAAGCCGCCCAGAGTTCCCCGCGTTGGTGAGCTCGGTGGCAAAGAAATGTAATAAATAAAGTTAAAAAATAAATAAATAAAATCTGCGGCACGGGGACAGCAAGCAGGGTAATCTGTAGGAAAGTAGGAGTTTCTTCTGTGAAAACCAGGGGTGAAATGCTACTGGTTCGCACCGGTTTGGGTGAACCAGTAGTAATAAAAGCTACCGGTTTGTCTGAACCGGTATTTCCGATGATCAGGAAATCCTGCTTTCTAGCAAATCTAAATCATGCGGCACAGCTGTTCCCCCCTTCGCTGTTCTACTTACCTTCTTAAGCCTTTTTCCGTGAGACGTGCGTATTTGATACTCACCGCACATGTGCACACGCACTACACATTTGGCATGCAGTGCACATGCGTGGGCAGCGAACCGGTGGCAAACCGCAGAGGATTTCACCGGATTTCCAATCAGCAAACTGTTTTGCGAATCTAATCAATTGCACTAGTCTGCGAAGGCTTGTTTTGTGTGTGTGTGTGTGTGTGTGTGTTTGTATGTGTGTGTTTAGTCTGCGAGTGAAGCCCTTCAGTACTTTTAATATTAATATTAAGTTACAACTGTTCATTTAGTGACTGGAGCACAGTGGTTCGACTAGTTGGAAAGCTGGGCAGGAGGATTAGCAAGCCCGCGTTTGAGACCTGAGAGGTGCCATGGAGGAAGGGTTGAGTTCCCGTCCTTTGCTCTAGCTTCTGCCAGGGACGTGAAAGGAGGCCTGTTCTTAAATCTAGAAACTAAGCTCTTCATTCTAGGAGCTAAGGAAATAGCTGCCTCTTAACTGATCAGATTATGTCAGGCTTTCCTTACTGGGATTGAACAATAAATCATGGAGTTTCCAACGCTTCACAGTTTAGTTTGACTTTTTCTCTTTTCGCTGGGCAGAAGGCTCACAGATGATTTCGCGAGATTGCAATCTTTACTGTAGATCAGAATCCAGCCATATGGCACAGTAGATTTCTCACTAAAGCAAAGATGCCATGTGTTTTCAAACGTTTTAGACTCCTGGCTTTTTTCTTCCAAATTGAGGGATCCTTGGTGGAGCATCTGAAGACTTGAAGTTGGGAGGTGACGATTTGTTTACACAATGGCCATGTCAAGCCAGGAAACTTGGTTGGTTCCCACCTCATCAGCCTCAATTCTTCCAGATGATTTTATCCATCAATAATTTCAGAATTGTCTGCTCTTAAGACAACCAAATAACAGAGTTAGAAGGGACTTTGGACGTGTTCTAGTCCAACTCCTTTCTCAAGCAGGAGATCCCACACCATTTCAGACAAATGGTTATCCAATCCCTTCTTTTAAAAAAAAGGACAAGAAGCAATGGATGGAAACTCATCAAGGAGAGAAGCAACTTAGAACTAAGGAGAAATTTCCTGACAGTTAGAACAATTAATCAGTAGAACAACTTGCCTCCAGAAGTTGTGAATGCTCCAAGGTGTTTTAAAGAAGAGATTGGACAACCATTTGTCTGAAATGGGATAGGTATAAGGTTTCCTGGCTAAGCAGGGGGTTGGACTAGAAGACCTCCAAGGTCCCTTCCATCTATTCTATTCTATTCTATTCTATTCTATTCTATTCTATTCTATTCTATTCTATTCTATTCTATTCTATTCTATTCTTCTTTTTTTAAAATTTGATTTATATGCCGCCCTTCTCCGGAGACTCAGGGTGGCTTACAGTGCTTTAAGCAATAGCCTTCATACTTTTGTATATTTTATACAAAGTCAGTTTATTGCCCCCACAAACTGGGTCCTCAATTTACCTACCTTAGAAAGGATGGAAGGCTGAGTCAACCTTGAGCCTGGCAAGATTCGAACTTACTTTAATTGCAGACAGCTGGTGTTAAATTACAGTGCTTAGTCTGCAGAGCTATCCAGGCTCCTATTCTATTCTATTCTATTCTATTCTATTCTATTCTATTCTATTCTATTCTATTCTATTCTATTCTATTCTATTCTATTCTACTCTACTCTACTCTACTCTACTCTACTCTATATTTCTATTCTCCTCCCCTCCCTTCCCCTCCCCTCCCCCCTACTCTACTCTACTCTACCCTACCCTACCCTACCCTACCCTACCCTACTCTAAAATGATTTGGGATCCACACAGAGCTGTCTCAAAATCTCTCGCTCTCATGCACAGATCAACGTTGTAAAATACTCGCTGCAGCTCAACCTCAGATTTGCCCTCCGTTTATACCCAGCTGATGTCACAGTTTGAGTTCCTGTATCGGAAACCATTGTTTTCGACTGTTTCCAGGCATTGAAAGTTTCACAGGGCAGCCTGAAGCCCTCTCAGACAAGTTGGCACCCTAATTTAAATCCCAGTCCTTGCCAGGAGCGAAATATTCTTCTAACTTCCCTGGTTGATTAAATCAAGAATGATCAGATCGCTGGGAAATCTTTGCCCAAATTAATTTATTGAAAGTCCTGGTCAGCTGCTAGTCGCAATAAAACTGGAATGAAAAAGCATGGGAATTAAGCTTTATCCATTGGCTACTAATGAAGTTACATTAACACTGATAGGAATAATTCTTGGGAAATTACTTTAATGCAGTGCAGAGGTCTATGGCTAATTCTGGTTAATTAATAATACCCAGGGGGTGGGGGGGAAATGCAATAGTTTAATATATACACAGACGTTAAGACAAAAAAAAAAGAGGATTACATTTCAATAAGTGGCTGAATTTCGTAAGGTTTACAAAGTTTTACATCGCGGGTTGATGACAGCTAATCAAGGGAAGATTCATCGTTTTCTCAATTTAATGAGTTTGTCTGCCACGAGGAATGGAAAAATGGGCCCGAGGGGTTTAATTTCGAACAAAGAGCTGTCCCTTTGGGTTTCACCATTCTGGAGAAAAACTTTTCAGGGAATAAAACTTCAAAAACGAGCTTTCTGCTTGGAAAGGGGGAAAGGTTTGCTCCTCTGTCTCCTCCTCTGGCGGAGATCCTACCTGAATTTTTTACGTGTGCCCCCAATGTCAGATATTATATCAAAGGTGCATTAAATCCCTTGGACTCTCCGGTTTATACTTTGTCTTCTGAGGTAAAAATTTATAGAGAGAAATCAACCCAGGGGAGATTTTAAGCCTCTTATTCCCATAAGCGCCCATCAATACCTAAATGACTGATATATTAGCAGCTGGAGAGAAAGGGACATATTCCTTAAGGGCCTCTGAGGAACATCTGGTTGAAGTCACCTAGAAGCAAGATATTAAACAAGGGCTTTTAAAAGGAAGATTGGAAGTTGGAAATGGTCCTTCATATCAATAGAAGAGAGTTGAACTGTGGGGGTCCTTGGTGCTCTCTGAGCTTGGTGGGCTTTCTTGGAGACGTTTCATGACCCAACTAGGTAACAACATCAGTGTTAGCAGGATGTAGCATAGGGTCTCCTGCTTGAGCAAGGAGTTGGATTAGAAGCCCCCCTTTGCTCTAATCCGCCAGGGTTTGGACTACCTGAATTTCTTTCACACCAAATATCGCCCCTTACAGATACTCAGAGATTTAGGGAGCCGTGGTGGTGCAGTGGTTAGAATGGAATATTGCAGGCTAATTCTGCTCACTGTCAGGAGATCGATCCTGACCGGCTCATGGTTGACTCAGCCTTCTATCCTTCCGAGGTAAGTAAAATGAGGACCCAGATTGTTGAGGGCAAGATGCTGACTCTGTAAACCGTTTAGAAATATACTGTGAAGCAGTATATAAGTAGTAAGTGCTATTGCTATCTTCCTTCCTTCCTTCCTTCCTTCCTTCCTTCCTTCCTTCCTTCCTTCCTTCCCTCCCTCCCTCCCTCCCTCCCTCCCAGTGGTTACAATGCAGTATTGCAGACTATCTCTGCCCACTTCCAGGAGTTCGATCCTGACCGGCTCAAGGATGACTCAGCCTTCCATCCCTCCAAGGTCAGTAAAATGAGGACTCAGATAGTTGAGGGGACAAGATGCTAACTCTGTAAACCACTTATTTAGCAGGCTCCCTGCACACCATCCAACCTCTGTCATGGAATACTTAGCACCGAGTTACAGATCCCCAATTCTTAGAGAGGGACAGGAACCGATCAAAAGAAGCCGAAAAGATCGGGCTCAAAATAATTCAGCGGCTAAAGTTTGACACAATTTCTTCGCTTAAATCCCCAAGCTTAGATTTAGCAAGGGTGCGCCCGGCCACACGGAAGTTGCTAGAAGACTGTCTTCAAGCCACACCTGGCCTACTTCTCAACAGCAGAAATGGGTCAGCTCTTTCCCACATACATATGCAGCTGGGATGTAATAAACCTCCCAGTGCTTTTGTGTCAAGAGCCTGCAACAATTTGCCATTTTATAGGTCGGTTCAAATCCATTTAGGTGAGACAGGAATTAGCATGGACACAAAAGATCTGAGGAAGCTCAGACAGACATGGAACAAGTGAGTAACGCTGGAAATAAATCAAAGCAGAGGAAGGGACACAACTTTTAAGGATGCCACATTTATTGTAGACGAATACAGGAAGGAGTGATTTCCTCTATGCCTTGGGTTTTCCTGCAGCTTTACATCTGAAGCTGGGTCAGTAAAGGGAAGACTCTTTTTTTAAAACAACAACAACAAAAAATAATCAAAGAATTTGTAAGCAGTTGGCAAAGCTTATCTAGAGGAAACAGTCAACAGATTGGAAGCTCAGCCTCATAATAGAATTATTATTATTATTTCTTCCAGCCTGTGTTGGTTAAAACAGCCTTTTTCTCTTTCAACACTTCCTGATAAGTGGTTCTTAAATTTAGCACGTTAACTCTTCTCCATTTCAAGCTTAGAGGTGATTGATAGACTATTTCCACCATTCCTAATTTAACAAAGCCAGAATTGAACAAAGCCAGAAATGATTAGAGACCTGGAGACTAAAACATACAAAGACCGGTTACAGAAATTGGGTATGTCTAGTCAAAGGAAAAGAAGGACTAGGGGAGACATGATAGCGCTGTTGCAATATTTGAGGGGGCTCCTGCAAAGATGAGGGGGTCAAACTATTTTCCAAAGCACCCAAAGGCGAGAAAAAATGAGGAGGAACTCACCAAGGAGAGAAGCAACCTAGAACTAAGGAGAAATTTCCTAACGGTGAGATAAATCGACCAATGGAACAACTTGGCTTCAGAAGTTTGTGGATGCTCCATCACTGGAGGCTTTCAAAAAGAGACTGGACAATCATTTATATGAAATGGTGTAGGGTTTCCAGCTTGAGCAGGGGGTTGGACTAGAAGACCTCCAAGGCTCCTTCCAACTCTATTGTTATTCTGTTCTAAGTGCCTATGGAGATTCTCAATCATCCAGGTTATAGTCCTAAAAGCGCTTTTTTCAAAAGGCAACTGGACTTTCTGGTTTTTCTTTGAAGACGTTCTGCTTCTCCTCCAAGATGCAGCTTCTTCTTCTTCTTCTTCTTCTTCTTCTTCTTCTTCTTCTTCTTCTTCTTCTTCTTCTTCTTCTTCTTCTTCTTCTTCTTCTTCTTCTTCTTCTTCTCTTCTTCTTCTTCTTCTTCTTCTTCTTCTTCTTCTTCTTCTTCTATGTCTTCTACGTCTTCTTCTTCTTCTACGTCTTCTATGTCTTCTTCTTCTTCTTCTTCTTCTTCTTCTTCTTCTTCTTCTTCTTCTTCTTCTTCTTCTTCTTCTTCTTCTCCTCTTCTTCTCCTCCTCCTCCTCCTCCTCCTCCTCTCCTCCTCCTCCTCCTCCTCCTCCTCCTCCTCCTCCTCCTCCTCCTCCTCCTTCTCTGAAGAAGCTTCTCGGATAAGAAGCGAAACGTCTTCCAAGAAAAACCAGAAAGTCCAGTTGCCTCTTGGAAAAAAAGCACCTTTGGGATTCTATTCTAAGCCATCTGCTCTGGCTTCTAACTTCTTCTCAAAGATGAGTTCCGTTTCATGTCGTCCGTTTCTCTGCTGGCTGTCTCCTGGAGGTTGAGTGGGATGCTTTGAGGCAAAACCCAGAAACAGGAAGATGTTACTTTCCCCCCACAAACCACGAAATTGCTCCCAGGTTCAAAGGAGTCCCACCATGTGCCAGATCGTTCCCCTGCTTTGGAGCCTTCTGTTCCAAAAAATTGGGCAGAGCATGAAATGGTTGCAAGGGAGTCCAGCAGGCCTTGTGGAAACCACATGGCTGCACAATGCAACCCTTTTTAAAAAACCTGGCACGCAGAAGTCCTATCGCTCAGCAGTTTTCATTTTTTGAAATTTAAAAAAAAAAAAGTTCTGGAAACGACTCATTTTTGCATGCATCTATTTTCTCCGCCTCCGAACAGATTTTCAGCCCCAGCTTCTCTTACCCGCTTTAAGATTGTGTCCTATTCTAACCAACGTTCCCCAGTATTGGTTTTAAAGTCTACACATCTTAGAAGGTTGTTCTAAGCTATAAAGAGAGCCAGTTGGGTCTAGTGGTTAAGGCGCCAGGTTAGAAAGCAGGAAATGGTGAATTCAAGTCCTGCCTTGGCTGGGTGACTTTGGGCCAATCACCAGGCAACAGTGAGTTCTAGTCCCACCTTAGCCCTGGATGCCAGCTGGGTGACTTTGGGCCAATCCCTGGGAGAATGTGAATTCTAGTCCCAACTTTAGCCATGAATGCCAACTGGGTGATTTTGGGCCAATTACCAGGAGGATGTGAGTTCTAGTCCCATCTTAGCCATGAATTCCAGCTGGGTGACTTTGGGCCAATCACTGGGAGAATGTGAGTTCTGGTCCCACTTTAGCCATGAAAGGCAGGTTGGTGACTTTAGGCCAGTCCCACTCTCTCAGCCCAACCCACCTCACAGGATTGTTGTTGGGCAGAAAACAGGAGGAGGAAGTTGTGTTGGATATGTCCGGTGCCTTGAGTTATTTGTAAAAATATTACAGATGGGATATAGGGTAAACAAATCACTGTGGTTTACCACCAACAACTGAGTTTCTCCTCCTGCATTAAGGCAGGCAGTCTACAATACATGTTGTGGCTTTGGGGACAATCCAACCGGTTTCACACCCTGATGGATGAGTGACATCCATCAGGTGGAGATACAGATCCGAGCTGTATCTCTTGTTTGTTTGTTTTTTTAAAAAAATCACTTTCGAACATCTGTCATGGATAAAAGCCGATTCCTGCAGTGATATGCACAACGGCCCCAAAGTTGCACAATAACCACAAGAACGTGTCAGCGAGGAAGTGAACGTCAGCAAAAAACAAACAAACAAACAACAGTTGGAATGGATGTTCAACCATCAATCAAAGTGGCTCGGAGCTTTATAATAGGATGGAATTAGTTACATGACAGCATCACACATCCCCTCAAGACTTGGTTGCATTAATCACTGGCCACATTTGATGCGTTGAGGTTTGGCTTAACAAACTAATATAGGAACATGGCCAAACCATGACTGTCTCCCTTCTCCACCAGGAGAGAAATCAGCCACCAAGCCCTGGCTGCTATGGTGTCTGACATTAAAATCATGGCTAATGATGTCCAAGCAAACCAGGATACTCTATCTAACTTTAATTCACTTTAATTCAAAAACGGGCCGAAAAAAGCCTCAAAAATGGGCCTGGAAAAGGCTGAGAAAAGGCCTGAAAACAGCTCGTGCAGAGGCCCAAAAAACAGTCGGTGGGAGGCAAAAACAAGCAGCCATCGGATGGACAGGGCTTTGGCAATATTTGGTCTATAAGACGCACACACATTTTCGCCCCCTTTTAGGAGACAAAAAAGTGTGTTTTATAGTCCGAAAAATACGGTAGTTAGAAATTCATACCAACTTTTGAAGCCACAATTTGAAACTCCTGTTGCTTTTTTTTTTCTCCTAGGACATATCGACATGACCTCACTTTCGTTCTCATGGATGAACAAATTGCCTTCATCGTGGTTTAGGGATTCACACCTATGGCAGTCCCCAGGCAGAATAACTTGTAGCTTATAAGACCTTTTCAAGTCATGGCTAATTTTCTGACTTGCTTGCTGGACGGTTTGTAAGTGGAAGAAAATTCAAATCACCTATTTATGCCATGCTCTGGAGCCATATCGTAGAAGGTTATAATAGAATAACAGAGATGGAAGGGACCTTGGAGGTCTTCTAGTCCAACCCCGCTCAAGCATATCTTTGTTTCCAAAAGGAATTATACCCAGTTGCCATTAAATTTATTTATTTGTTTTATTCATCTATTCTTCAGAAATATTCCGTACCTTATAGACTTGTCCATATGTCCCATTCCCAACGACTTGCACTAGTTCAAATATTCCAGCTGGATCCTAGAAAAGAATTAAATTAAAGGGAGTTAGTGTGCTTCTTGGAAAGATTGGCTTCTTGGCTGAGTTTTGCAGGCTGCGTCCAACTCTTTATGCGGTTTGTTAGGCTTAGCATCTTGGGGTTGATGAACCAGAGTTAATGGTTACGCGCACTCTACAGACTTAACGATATTCGCCTCTCTCTGTGCTGTAAAATTAAAGTACCATACTTTAATTTTTAAAAGTATTTCAATCTTTAGTAAAGAACTGTTTGATAGATTTGTGGTTTGCCTTGAGGGTTGTGCACCGCCCAGAGTCAACTTCTTGTGAAATGGGTGGCCGTATCCATTTGATACGTAAACTCTTCAACCATCTCCAGGGAAGACAACATGAGTAAAATGCGGTCTTTGTGGCCTCTTCAACACACTCCATAAAATTCCCCCTGGTCTGTTAAAAAACAATAGGTAGATAGTTTCACACATACACAAAATAGAATCCATCTGCAGGAAAGGAACTCTCAGGATTTTAATGTTTTTAATGTTGGAAACCGCCCAGAATCTTTCACTACAAGACAAGCGGCAAATAAATTCAATAAGAATTTAAGAGCCGTGGTAGCACTGTGGTTGGAAAGCAGTATTGCAGGCTAACTCTGCCCACTGCCAGCAGTTCGATCCTGACTGGCTCAAGGTTGACTCAGCCTTCTGTCCTTCCGAGGTCGATAAAACAAGGACACAGATTGTTGGGGGCGGTGGGTAGACTCTGTAAACCACTTAGAGAGGGCTATAAAAGCACTGTGAAGCGGCATATAAAGCTAAGTGTTAGTGCTAAGTGGGAGGGAAGGGAGGGAGGGAGGGAGGGGAGGGAGGGAAGGAAGGAAGGAAGGAAGGAAGGAAGGAAGGAAGGAAGGGGAGGGCGGGCTGTGTTGTGGTGCAGTGGTTAGAATACCGTTTTGCAGGCTAACTCTGTCCACTGCCAGCAGTTCGATTCTAGCTGGCTGAAGGCTGACTCAGCCTTCCATCCTTCCAAGAATGATACAATGAGGACACAGATTGTTGGGGGGCAAGATGCTGACTCTGTAAGCTGGTTAAAGAAGACTGTAAAGCATTATGAAGTGGTATATAGGTCTAAGTGTGATTGCTATAAACAAACTAACAAATACTTCCAACTCAGGACAAAAATATGTTTCCATGCTTCTTGTGGATAAGACCTTCTGAAATGTTGGAATGATCACGCCACATCTATTCTCGGAGAACAGATCAACAGAACCCAAAATTAAAGTAGAATCAACCTCCCCCAGGGCCAGGCAATTCTGTTTTCTAAAAAAAGCTTGGAAAAGAGAGGAAGGACAGGACGGGGCATCCAAAATCATAGTGCAGCTAAGGTCACGCCACCGCAGCAAAACTCAACACTCTTCCACAGACTGGGGTGCAAACACTTCACTTCTGCTTCAGCTAAGGATGCAAATAAGGTTTAAAATAAGTCCATTTCCAACTTTAAAAAAAAAAAAAACCCCCCGTAAAATGATTTGAATATGTAAATGCTTGTGTTTCAAGAAGAAGTCTGCAATATCCAGGTACCTGCATGTAAAACCTGTTTGATCTTAAGAGCAAAACAAACAAAAGTCCAGAATTCTTTCTTTTCTTTTTCTTTTATTAGATTTATATACCGCCCTACTCCCGAAGGACTCAGGGTGGTGAACAGGCACAAAATAAAATACATAAATACAAAAGTTAAAAGATATAATTAAAACCAGATTAAATAATTTAGCCCAAGACAATTAAAAAATCCCAATAATTAAAAACCAATTAAAATTTCGATGTAAAAGAATTTTAAAACAGGGGAGAAAATTAGGCCAGGCCGGCTTGCTGAAATAGAAGAATCTTAAGAGCACGGCGGAAAGTGCGTAAATCCAGGATCCTCCGTATTTCTGGGGGGAGCTCGTTCCAGATAGTGGGTGCCCCCACAGAGAAGGCCCTCCCCCTGGGGCCGCCAGTCGACATTGTGTAGCTGATGACACCCGGAGAAGCCCCTCTCTATGAGAGCGTACCGGCCGGTGGGAGGCTGCTTGTGGTAGTAGGTGTAGTAGTAGAATTAATGTTATATCTGGTCGATATCCTTATTAATATCTGTCTCATGATGTGTTCCACTTCAGAGAGGTATTAACGGAGCCCACCACATTTTAATCATAGAACCAGCAGTGTGCGGCAGCAGGCAAAAAAGCTAATACGATCCTCAGTTGTATAAACAGAGGCATAAACTCAAAATCACATGAAGTATGAGTACCACTTTATAAATCCTTAGTAAGACCACACCTGGAATCCTGCATCCAGCTTTGGTCACCACACTACAAAAAAAGACATTGAGACTCTGGAAAGAGTGCAGAGAAGAACAACTAAAATGATGAAAGGCCTGGAGACAAAAACATATGAAGAACGGTTGCAGGAATTGGGTATGGCCGGTCTAGAGAAAAGAAGGACTAGAGGGGACATGATAGCAGAGTTCCAGTACTTGAGGGGCTGCCCCAAAGAAGAGGGGGTTGACTTATTTTCCAAAGCACCAGAAGGCAAGAGAAGAAACAATGGATGGAAACTAATCAAGGAAAGAAGCAACCTGGAATTAAGGAGACACTTCCCAACAGTGAGGACAATTAACCCATGGAACAGCCTGCCACCAGAAGTTGTAGGTGCTCCATCACCGGAGGTTTTTTAAGATAAGTCTAGACAGTCTGAAATGGTATAGGGCAGTGAAGGCTAACCTTTTTTGCCATTGTGTGCCAAAAGCTGGGGGGTGCGGGGTAGTCCACACGCGTGTGTGCCCACACCCATAATTCTAGGCACCCTGCCTCCCCCATGCATGCACGTGTGATCCCCTGCTCCCCCCCCACTTTTGGCATGTGAGCACGGTAGGCATGTTTTTTTGCCCTCCCCAGGCTCCAGAGGCTTTCTAGGAGCCTGGGGAGGATGAAAACAGCCTTCCCCACCCCACCTGAAGCCTTCCAGAGGCCAGAAACAGCCCATTTGCCAACTTCCAGTGGGCCCAGAAAGCCCAAAAATCAGCTGGCCAGCGCGCACATACATGCTGGAGCTGAGCTTGGGCAACACTCGCGTGCCCAACAATTATTCTGCCCCAGCTCTGGATTCCCGAGGATATTGACATACAACAACGGTCCTTATCAAATTTATTAAGTAGCAAGAATAAACCAAAGTCCGGCAAAGGTTGGCAACCAGCCCAGAAAACAAGATACGATAAGACTTTTCCAAAAATGCTCTGATGATAATTACAAGTTGTTTCCAGCAAGAAACTTACCAACAGTGTGCAACTTAAATAGGCTAAGGGAGTGTCCAATTATCCTCAAGCCTTACTCTCGAGGAGACCTCCTCCTCCTAAGTAGCCACTCCTGCCTTTTGGCAGCCCTGCGTGCTCGGGCATTGAGGAGAGGCTCCTCCACTTCGCTCTCTCCACTTGAAGGAGCCTCTGGAGGTTCTGAAGGCCCTGGCTGAGTCTCTGCCTCTGGCACCACATCCTCTTCAGCCTCCTCGCTGTCCGACGCGAGCGCCGGCTGCACAGGCTGCTGGAGTGACACCACACCAGCCTCCTTGTCATCGGGATCAGCCATGATCCGCGCAGGCCGCTGGCGGGCCACAACAACAATATGGTTCCGTGTGCCACCTGTGGCACGTGTGTCATAGGTTCGTCATCACGGGTATAGGGTCTTCTGTTTGAGCAGAGGGTTGGACTAGAACATCTCCAAGGTCCCTTCCAGTTCTATTCTGATTGATTGATCGTCAACAGATATGAGCCGAGGTGGTGCAGTGGTTAAGTGTGCAGTACTGCAGCTACTTCAGCTGACTGCTAGTTCAGCAGATCAGCGGATCAAATCTCACCGGCTCAAGGTTGACTCAGCCTTCCATCCTTCCAAGGTGGGTAAAATGAGGACCCAGATTGTTGGGGGCAAGAGGCTGACTCAGTAAACCATTTAGAGAAGGCTGCAAAGCACTGTGAAGCAGTATATAAGTCTAAGTGCTATTGTCCGTCTGTCCTTCCTTCCTTCCTTCCTTCCTTCCTTCCTTCCTTCCTTCCTTCCTTCCTTCCCTCTCTCCCTCCCTCCCTCCCTCCTTCCTTCCTTCCTTCCTTTCTGGCACAGTGGTTACAATGCAGTATTGCAAACTAACTCTGCCCATTGCCAGGAGTTCGATCCTGACTGGCTCAAGGTTGACTCAGCCTCCATCCTTCCGAGATGGGTAAAATGAGGACCCGGATCGTTGGGGGGCAATATGCTATTTAGTATACTGTCTTTGGTGTAAGCCGCCAGAGTCCTCGGAGAGTGGGCGGCATAGAAATATGAATAATAAAATAAAATAAATAATAAACAGTGGCTTGGCTTAGCCAATCTGAACTGCAAAGCAAACCAGTTCAACCACTGCAGAAAAGAAATATCCACGTCGTTAAGTCTTAAA